>CAUYSK010028744.1:0-18681 GCA_963575035.1 Avahi laniger | reverse complement strand
GCCTGTAATCCTAGCACTCTGGGAGGCTGAGGCGGGTGGATTGTTTGAGCTCAGGAGTTCGAGACCAGCCTGAGCAAGAGCGAGACCCCATCTCTACCAAAAATAGAAAGAAATTAATTGGACAGCTAAAAATATATAGACAAAATTAGCCGGGCATGGTGGCACATGTCTGTAATCCCAGCTACTTGGGAGGCTGAGGCAGTAGGATCGCTTGAGCCCAGGAGTCTGAGGTTGCTGTGAGCTAGGCTGACGCCACGGCACTCACTCTAGCCAGGGCAACAAAGTGAGACTCTGTCTCAAAAAAAAAAAAAAAAAAAGAAACAAGCACTAACATAGTAAAGGAATAGACAGAAAAAATAACAATATCCAGACTTTGGTACCTGGGAAGAAGATAACTCAAGTATACTTATGACTTTTCTCAGGAACAGTTGATGTGCTTAATGCTCTCAGTGACATTAATATAGGCTTATAGAAGCACCTTCCTTGGGTATCTTTGCCCTCAAACCTTTCAGGTGACATCTCTTTCCCGTGAAGCTGATGTTGACTGGGGACCAAAGGAAATATTTGAATTCGTAACTCCAGAGAAAAAGGGCGGATGTATGGAACTAGCCACCCACATAGAAAGAAATAACAGTAAAAACTGTGGAAGAAATAAAAACATCAGAAAGCAGTCTCTTCAGTGGTTCATAGCCCTTCACTGCAAATAAAATCCACTCCCAAGAGCTAATAGGATTTTCTTGAAGCAACATTATAACAAAATTAGAGAGAGAAGTTGAAACAGTGCTCAAATGATGACCAAAACATAACTTGGAGGCTCACCACACATCTTCTCCACTCTAGAGCAATGTCCTTGAGCCAGAACAAGCTGAGAGCCAGGGGAGAAGCAATAAAATCTTTAAAATGGTTGAAATATTCCAAAATGTTATAGGAATGTGCTGGTATTTTTCCACAGCCTACAGATTCTTACTTAGCCTAAACATAAAATTAGTGGAAAGATCACTAGTATAGGATGTAAAGATTGGGTTAGTCCTGGTCCTACCTCAAGTTAACTATGCCTTAGTTATCTTATCTATAAAATAGAAGCTGATCCTGTTATGATTCCAATATTAAAAATAACATAGTTTCCAAGGCCAGAATAGATTAGATGAGACTACCTGAGGCAGATACCTTTTCATTCTTAAGAAGTGTTTTGGACTTCTCAGTAAGATAACATAGGTAACTTCACATTTCAATATAATCCCTCTGCTCAAAACACACAATATGATAGGTAAAATATAAAAGATATAGTTGTTTTAAATAAAATATGAAAATATCATGGAACAGGAAAAAAAAGGAATAAGCAATGCTGAAGCCAGAATTCTGGGTCTGAAATAAAAAGTAAAGTAAAAGGGACCAAAATTGCTCTGTACAAAAGAGGAGACTGGAGTCAGGCTGAGTGCTTGTGGGAAGAGCTGGGCATCTCTTTGAAAAGAAGCTAAAAAAAGAGAAGCCAAACTAACTGATGCCTGGGGTATGATTGTTTGAGGTTGTGTGCATGGTTGTATTTGAAGAAACTTCAAAATATTACTATAAGTCTAGCTTGGAATATGGGTAAAAACAACTACAAAACCACTTGACAAGAATAAAAAGAAGTTGAAAAACTAAAATTAAAACAAAACTGAACTTGTTTCTGGCATGATGGAGAAAATGAATTATAGCCTTTCCCTCCCACTTATTATAAATAAAATTCCTGAACAAAGTATTAAGAGCAACTATAATAGACTCTGAAAAGTAAATAAGAGCAGGTGAATTATGGAGTAAAGTTAAAACCTGGCGAAGCAAACCACAGAGGAATAAGTTTCCTACATTTTGTTTCTTATTTTCTCTCATGGGTTTGCTCCAAAAGCAAAGCTGTAAAGTGGGACTGTGGCACAGGTAGCTAAAACTCTCATCTGTCTTTCCAGAAAAACAAGGAAAGGGTTTCTGTAGGCCAGAGAGTGTGGGGGAATCCCAGAGTGCAGAGGGTTAAAGAAGATGTTCCACTAATTCTATGTATGAACCCCCATAAATCATAGGTTCACCCTTGAGATGCATATGCAAGAGCCAAACTCAAGGCAGCATATCAAAAGCTTTAAGAGCTATTTTATGATTTAAATCACTGCCTAAATTTCAGACTAATCCCTGAGTAGTACAAATATGAGACAGACCCAAGTCTGTATAGCAAGACTTTGCTAGTTGAACTATAAACTGAGATTTAAACAGTGGTCCAAAACATAGTCCTAAGTGGATAGTCTCCTAAGTGGTAGATGTGCAAGATAAACCCAATGCAGCATAGTAAAGGCATCAAAATCTGAAAAATATGGGGACTACCACCCATAAGAGGTAAGGCAGACCTTGTGGACTGAACTGAGCTGATTACCTGCTAAAAAAAAGAAAAAAAAAACAATCAACATTCTCCAGAATATTATATGAGGGTCCCGACTATAACATAACATAATATTCAAAATGTCCTGGATACAATCCAGCATTACCACTTAGAAAGAATCAGGAAAATATTACTAATCCTTGAAGGAAAAGACAATCAATAAATGTCAACTGCAAGATGACCCAAATGTTGGGAGTATCAGTCAAGACTAAAGCAGCTATTCTAACTATATTCCATGAAATAAATGAAAACATTTAAAATGAATGGAAAGATCAAAGTCTCAGTAGGGAAATTAGAAAATATAAAATAACCAATTTAAAATTTTGTAATGAAAAATACAATTACCAAAATAAAAGATTCACTGGATAGGCTCAATAGAAGAATGAAGATGACCAAGGAAAAAGTCAGGGAACTTGAAGGGAGATTGATAGAAATTATCCAATGTGAAGAACAGCAAGAAAAATGACTAGAAAAAAATCAGCCTTGCTGGACAATATGATAAAGTCTAAACATACAGAGCATTGACAATCCAGAAGGAAAGGGGAAAGAAATTAGTGCAAAAAAATATTTTTGAACAAACTCTACTCAGAAACTTCCCAAGTTTGCTAGAGTACATAAATTTACAGAATCAAGAAGTTTAGCAGACATAATACAGAAACATTAAAAGAACATCATGCCTAGACATATAATTAAACTGCTAAATACCAAAGTAAAGAAAGATCTTATGAGAAGCTATCAAAAAAGAACATATTCTATGAAGGGGAGCAATTATTTGAAAGACTGAAGATATATCATCATAAATCACAGAAGAAATAAGGCAGGGGAACAGAATCTTTAATATGCTTAAAGAAAACAATCGTCAACCTTAGAATTTTATATCTAGCAAAAAATATGTTTCAGAAATGAAGTAAAAATAAAGACATTCTCAGACTAAGAAGACTAAAAGAATTTGTCCCCAGCAAATCTACTCCACTGGTAATTAAAAATAAAATAAATATATAAAAAACAAAAAAATGTGGGTTTTGGAAAAATTGAAGAATGATAAAATTCTAGGAAGATTGACTAGAAAACAAAAAGAAAAAACAAAAAATTCTGAAAAAAAAAGAAGAGGGATGTCACAAAATTGGCAGAGTAAGGAATTCCTGGATTTCATTTTTTTCATTTTCATCTAAAATCTATCTTTCTTGCAGAGGCACTCTGGCTGGCAGTTTTTCTTGTTCACCATTCCTTCACAAAAACAACTCATAAGTTTGGAAAAACTGTCAGAATCAACTTTCACAGAACCCTAGGATTTAGTAAAAAACTTACAACAACCAAGGCAACTGAAATGAAGAAAAAAGCTTCTCTATTAAAGAAAAAGAGCACTGTAGTATTTTACCTTGCCCACCTACCATCTGCCATCCCCTCTCCCCCTCTGATCCATGGCAGCTCCCATCTTCGCACTCAGGGTATAAGTTACTAGTGATGGAGAGAGCAATACAAACCTTATTCTCAAAGAATTGTGATTTTGTCTTCCAACATGAATGGAAGCTCCCTAAGGAACTAATGCAATGGCTTCCCTCTGTTTAACCCAACTCAGAGCATTCCCAGCACTGGGGCTGCTACTGAGATGCATTTGCGAAAACATTTTAAAAGTAAAAGTCTTGAACTCTTGAACTCAAACAAATCAGCAAGGAAAAACATCCTATTAAAAAGTGGACAAAAGACGTGAACAGAAGTTTTTCAAAAAAAAAGACAAATGACCAATAAACATATGAAAAAAATGCTCAACATCACTAATCATCAGGGAAAAGCAAATTAAAACCACAATGAGATGTCATCTTCCCCTGTCAGACTGGCCATTAATAAAAAATCCAAAAACAATAGATGCTGGTGTGGATGCAGAAAGGAACACTTATACACTGTTGGTGGGACTGCAAATTAGTATAACCTCTATCTATGGAAAATAGTATGGAGAGTCCTCAAAGAAACAAATGTAGACCTACCATTTGATCCAGCAATCCCATTACTGGGTATCTACCCAAAGGAAAAGAAATCATTTTATCAAAAAACCACCTGCACTCTACTGTTTATTGCAGCACAATTCACAATTTCAAAAATGTGGAATCAACCCAAGTGCCCATGAATTCATGAATAGATTAACAAAATGTGATTATATGTATACCATGGAGTACTACTCAGCTATAAAAAGGATTGAATTAATGTATTTTTCAGAAACCTGGATGGAACTAGACATCATTATCCTAAGTGAAGTATCTCAGGGGTGAAAAAACAAACACTATGCATACTCTCTAATAATTGGGAGCTAATCAAAGGGCATACACGGACACAAAAAGATGTAAAGATTATTGGAAATCAAGAAGGGTGGAGGGGTAAAAACTTACCTATTGGGTACAATGAACACTATTTAGGTTATGGCCACACTAAATGCCCCAACCTAAACATTACAAAAGGTATCATGTAACAGAATCATTTGTATTCCCTTAATATTTTGACACACAAAAAAAGAATGTGTAGAAAGATATATATAAAGGATGTTCATCAATGTGTTTTTTGTAATAATCAAATATTAGAAACAACCAAATGTCCAATAATAGAAATTGGTTAAATAACTTAAAATGTGCCTACATAATTGAGTACCACACAGTTCTCAAATATAATGTTGTAAAAATAAACAAATATATAGCTATTGGGACATTATGGTACTAAATAGAAGTATAACTATTAATTTCATGCTTATTATTTGCCAAATAATTTTTGGGCACTTGGTATCATTGTGAGCAAGGTACATAAAAATCTCAGCCCTTGAGTAACTTACTTCTAGCAGTGATATGTACCAAAAGCTTTATAATTAGTAGATTACTTGGATGTAAATAAAATTTAATTTTAAGGCTTACTGAGGCAGATATTTTAAATTATTATTGCTCCTATGCAGACACATTTTGCAAAAATTCTTTCCTTGAAAAACATTACTTGCATGAATTCAGCTGTTTCAATAAAACCAAAATGCTAGACAAGGTTATATTTGTGTGTGTGCATATATGTTTGTGTATTTTGAGGTGGGATGTGTAAAAAATGAAAATACCATAACTTTCATTCATAAAATATCGGTAAATAATATTATTCTTGATGTAATAAATCTTAAACTTGTTTATTCTGTACTATTCAATGACTACATCAGCTCAAATTACTTTGGAGCCTTTTTCATCAATCATTAAAAAAATTTGTCATAAAATACTATAAAGCCATTTACTGCAAATAAAAATAAAGTAAAAGTATTGGTCATGGCAGTCTGAGAGTAGGGATAACAGGACAAGCAATAGACAGACTGAAAAGCCTGGGAAGAAAAAAGTTGGAAAAGGAGATACTTGCATGAATAAGACCTTTTAAAAAGCTCCCACATATACCATGGAATTGATGAGGCCATGCACATGTCCAGGGATGGAAACATGTTTGGCAAAGGCTTGAGAAGACCCTATGCTTTCACCTCTGAATGACTTTCAGACTTCATACAAAGACAAAACGAAAGCTAAGGCAGAGTCAATTCTCCCTGAATAGATCTATAGATTGAAGACAATCCCAAATAAAATCCAACAGTTTTTTGTTGTTCTTTTGTTTTGTTTTGGATAGAAATCCACAAGTTGATTCTAAAATTTATATGGAAACGCAAAGGAGCTAAAATTGCCAAAATGAATTTTTAAAATGTGTTCTTAATTTGGAGGACTCCATAGGATTTCAGTGTTTCAAGATTCACTACAAAAGTATATTAATCAAAACAGTGTGGTATTGGTAAAAGGATAGATACATAGATCAATAGAACAAAATAAAGAATTCAGAAATATGCCCCCACATATATGGTCAAGTGATTTTTCAACCATAATGATAACGCAGTGTAGAAAAGGTAATATTTTCAGTGAACTGTGCTGGAACAATTAGATGGCCACATGCCAAAACATTAACTCCAATCCATACTACACACTATATATGAAAATTAACTGATAATTGACGATAGACATGAAACCTAAGACTATAAAACTTTTAGAAGAAAAAAATAAGGGAAAATATTTATGACCTTGGGTTAAGCAAAGACTTTCTTAGATATAACACAAACATCATAAAATCTAGAACAAGTCGTTGGGTTAATTTTCATCAAAATTAAAAACTTCTCCTTTCCAAAGAAACCAACCATTAAAAGAATAAAAAGACAATTCAAATGTTGGGGAAATATTTCCATATCCCATTTCTAACAAAGTACTTGTATACAATATATATAAATAACTTTCAAAATTTTATAATAAGAAATCAAACAACCTAATAAAAAATTGAAAAAGATTTGAACAGATAATTCACCAAAGAAAATATACAGGTGGAAAATAAACACGTAAAATATGCAAGCAGGAAATGCAAATTATAACCACATATGATAAAATTAGTAGCTTATTGGAAGAATTATATATATATTTTTTAAATGCATAATACCAAGTGCTTGCAAGAATGTGGAGCAACCAGAATTCTCATACATTACTGGGGGGAATGCAAAATGGCATGCCCACCTTGAAATATAGTTTAATAACTTTTTATGAAGTTAAATATACCCTTACCATACAACTCAGTACTCATACCTCTAATTATTTACCCAAGATAAATGTAAATTATGTCACACAAAAACTCCATGTGAATGTTTATAATGTCTTTATTCATAATCACCCAAAACTGCTAATATCCCAAATTTCCTTCAACTAACTGCATCTTTGAATTATGATATATATATACAATGGAATACTATTTAATAAAAAAGTAATTAATTACTGACAGATGCAATAACATGGATGAATTTTAAATGCATATCACTAAGTGAAAGAAGCCAGACACAAAAATCTATATACTGTATTATTCCATTTATATGACATTTTGGGGGTAAAATCATAAAGACAGAAAACAGATCAGAGCTTGCCACTTTCCAGGGGCTGGTGGTAAGGAAAGTGAATAACAACAAATAAACGTGATGGAATTTTTCCATTCAATGGAACTGCTCTATATCTTTGTCGTCTTGGTAGTTACATGGCTGCATACCACAAACAGCAAATTATACTGTGCATGAGTTATATATTAATTCTTTAAACTTACAAAATTTAACTAAAATTAAATCTAAAAGTGAAAACAAGCACAAAATTTAACTAAAATTAAATCTAAAAGTGAAAACAAGCACAAATAAGCCTACACTTCAAAACCAACGATGCAAAACATTCCATGAATTATGGACTATTCCATGAATATGTGGAAGCTTGATATATGGTAGGATAGGCATCATATCATATATTAGAGAGAAAAGAATAAACTAATAAAAAATGCACTGGGAACACAAGTTATCTATGTGTAAAAAGTACATTCGTACTTCATACCACATATAAATATTAATTGTAAGTGTATTAAAAACCTTGAATAGGAAAAGAAATTCATGAAAGAAGGAATTTGAATATCTAATGAACATAAGATGTCCAACATCACTAGATAATTAGAGAAATGCAAATCAAAAGGAGGTACCATCTCACAGCCATAACCTGGCAAAAATCTAGATGCATGATAGTACTAAGTGTTGACAAAGAAGTGAAACAAAGAGCACTCGGACACTGCTAGGGAATGGGGGGCAGGCGAAAACTAGCATCACCATTTTGGAGAGGAATTGTGCAATATCTGCTAAAGATTAGATGTGTATACCCTATAACTCAACTGTTTCACTGATAGGTCTATATTCAACAGAAATTTTTACATGCACAAAAAGACATGTACAAGCATGTTCATTCAGTGTTTAAAATGTGGTTCTGTTTCAACTTAATGGCAGTAATAGGTACCTTTCAGCAAATAGGGTTCTCTATTTCCCTCAGAAATCTCCAGTAGAGACTCCTTTGCAATCATTGTAGGTTAATGTGTTGCAAGTGAGATGTGGTCTCATGCTCTTTTGTCATGAAATGAGTTAATGTGGTGGGCCTGGCTGAACTGAGCAGAACCAAGCTTTCTGCCCAGAATCAGATAGCTCCACTTTGCAGCTCAAAATGAGTGGTTTTCCCTCCCATGTCTTTGTTACAGTTTCCTATTCTTTTGAGCCTGTTAGGAAGAATTTTATTTTCCAAATACATTGTCTGCCAAGCTGCCCTTCCTTAATCTCAGTGTTAAACCAGAAATCTTTCATATTTTCCCCTCACATCAATATTAGCCAATACCTGCTCTTTTAATTTTCTTATGAGGAACCATCCTCTAAAAGTTTCCATACACCTATAGTGCCCCATTCTTGCCAACTCCAGCTTTGAAATGGCTCTGTCCTGTTTCAGTACCCTTTGTTAGAAAATATATCATCTCCCACCAAACCTTGATATTCATGTATTGGCAGACTGGAACTTTCTGTAACAGTATGCTGTTCACTCATTCTTACTTCACTCTTTTCATCTTTGTACTTCACGGATGTGGTAATAAAGAAGCCTATATTTAGAACCAGAAGTCCTGAGATTGAATCTGACTCTACTCTTTATTGGCTAATTTCCCTCAATCATTTTACTCTTAGTTCTGTGTCTGTGAAGTGGGGATATCAATACTTGCTTCACAGGCATATTGTGAGAATTAAATTATATATGAGATGCTGGATGTGAAAAAGCATTTTAAAATTTTCAAAGTGCTATTCAAATGCTAGTTATTACCAGTACCATCATATCCATTGTAATAGAATTTTCTTGTACCTTTCTCAACACCCTCTGAAATTTTCAAAATATTTGGGGAAGGAAAAATTAGCAATCTTGTGTGGATTTGTTAGAAACTCTCAGAAGTTTTAGTTATTTGTGTGGGGAGGGTCAGGACTTCTAGGGGAGGGGCAATTATTTATTTTATTTTTAAAAAATACAGATTGAGGGCTCTACTCCCAGAAATACTGATTTGGTGGTCTAGATGGAACCCAGGAATCTAGGTTTCTGCAAGCCTTCTAGATGATTTTGATGATCAACAAAGTTTGGGAATCACTTTTCTAAGATGTTCACAACTCCCTCCTAGTTCCCAGTGTCTCAAAACACCTCTCGGTTAGCTCTGTCTGATGAGTTCGCTTTGCATCCTGTTTCCTTATAACTAGTCTCTGTCTTTACACTCAGTCTCTTTATGTGAGTGCTTCAGTTGTACTATTTGGCTCTCAAATCTGGTGTCTATGGACTCCACATTCTGCAACCTACAAGCCAGGTCTTCCCTAGTCTGTGATCAGCCCAGATACCAGCTATAAGTTCTCTCAGGTTGTTAAGTAGGTGCTATTTCCAGTACCTCTGTGCTTAGCCTTGCTTTGACCACACTCCAGCTAGAAATGACCTCAATGTAATTATTGGGAGTGAAACTGGAGATTTGGGCTCCAATATTTGCCATCAGCACCACTGCTATCTATTGCTATTTCTGCTGTTGCAACTTCCTGAGAAATGTATTGATGACACTAATACCACACCTTTTCCTCTTTAGCCATATTTGAATCAGGAGCACTTGAGCTGTAAGTTCACAGAGGAACAGTGCAGACTGTCTCCGTGGTGTTTGTGCTTAAGGTTGGGGGAGGCTTAAGGTTGGATAGGTGGGTTGGTCAGCTGAGACCCATTCCTAGGCTTCAAAGAAGCACTAAGCATGGTTAATAGCCTTACCCAGAAAGATAGCCATTAACACTATTTAAGATTCCAGCAGGGAACACATGGCCATCAGACTCAAGCTACTTGCTCAGGCAGAAATGAATCCCAGAAAAGGGAGACAATGTAAGGTCAAAAGCATGACTGGCAGCTCACTCAGATTGGCTCATTAACCTGGCCACAACCAAAGACACCAGGACATCCCTGCTACTTGACATCTAGACCCACCAGCTGCTAACATAATCACAGTAAGTATACTTCCAAATGGGACACTTATGACTATACTGCAGATAAAGAAGCCATTTTTTTTTCCATGAAAGACAAGTACATGGTGGTACTACCTACACAACTGGATTAACATCTATTCCCTATATTATGGCATAATGTATAATATCAATATCATAATGTATATCAAAAGGGTATTTTCCATTCCAGTGGCATTCACAGTATAAGATCTTGAGTATGGAGTTTTGACTCAGATAACATCAATGATAGACTCAGGAATATCAAGAGGTTTCATTGACTAAACCTTCTCCCCACCAGACCTAAGACTACCTCCCTGGTAGACATTGCTGATAGCCATACTTGTTAGGAGATGAGGAAATGACCAAAGAAAATGAGAATGTTAGGAAGATGCTATTATCTGTCATTTGATGTCTACATTTCTTCTTAGTCCTGATCTTTTCCGCCTGCAGGTCCTGGAAGACCTATACTTCTCCACTTCACTTTGGGCTTCTGATGCCAACATTATTTTGTTCCCATGCTAGGCCAGCTCTGCCTGTTGTCCTACTATAGTCCAGACCTATATACCATTAATGAAGTGGTCTTAAGATATTTGAAGCAGAGAACCTGCATCCTGCCTTCCCTTACCTATCACTTCCTCATTTCCGTCATGAATATTCAGTAGTTTTGGTATCTGAGGTTCAACTTCCTGACAAGCAGATATACTTCTTCACTCCTGAAGTGAAGGGCCTCTCCAATTATCTTATCTTATCTTACTTATAGCCAAGAGTCCAATATTCTTCCACCTACTTGATGAGAAGTTTCATGCTTAATATGTAGGTAACTTCATTTTTGTTAACACTTATGCTCTCTTATCTCTCTGAGCAATTCAGAAAGCTGAGTAACTCAAGATAACTCCTCAATCAAACTGGACCTCTATGTACTTACCATCGTATACATATAGAAGGATGATTGGAAGGTGGTCTTTCAGATAGGTTTTCACCAATATGGGTCTGTTTACCAAAATCTATGTAATACCCCAACTATTTTCCAGCCTTGATAAACTCCATATTTTTAAAATGCCTCTTGAACAGTGATTCAATAGTCTACTTGAACAGCTGCTGGTTTGTCATTTCCAACCTGAAGTCCCTTGAATACCTGATCCAGGTTATTTTTTACTGCTTATGTCGGCATCTTTTCTGGGCCAATACCAGAAATTACGTATCTGCTAGTTCTGAAATGGAATTTCTGAGCCATGTATTATCTGTCACAGCATCAGTTTGATGTTGAACAAAGTGTCAGTAGTTCTGATGTGAGGGCTTTCCATTCCCAGTCAATTAAATATACCCAGCAATACTTAGGTTTGACCAATACTACTAATGCATGGTTCATTTTTCACTTTTCTCCACTGATGTTCACTCCTGAAAGCTTGAAGATAGTAAGACAGAGAATGTGATCTAGGCAAAAAAAAAAAAATTGTGGTTGTCTAACCCTGCATGCTTGCTCTAAGTGGTCTGGCAGGCATAAGAGGTATGCCAATCCACAGTGGAATCTACCAGATATTCAGGTTTCTATTCAAGACAGTACTTGGAGGCATAGAATGTTGAGGAGAATTGTCAATGTATATTTTGAAAAAGAAAGTCTATGTATAGGTATTGCACAATGCTACTGTAGTAAGTCAACGAATCTCATTTATAACAATGAGTATGGCTTTAACAGACTTTCACTGGCCCAAACCAGAACTATCATCCTATGTTATATCATTATCTATGATACTTACATGGCCTGAAAGGTTATTGTAACACTCTCTAACCCTCAAAATCCTCTGAGAATTATTATCTTGAATTTTAATCTCTGATTTCTCATTCTAACGAAGGTAAGACAACACTCATTCCTACTTACTCTAATCCTATTTGTCGAAGTCCTCTTCTACCTCCATGAATAGAAAAGCTACTTCATTTCTGTCCACGCTTCTCTCTGGGTTTTCAGCATATAAACTGGGTCCTTGAAGAATCTCAACACTGTTATACGTCTCAGTGATAGTGCCACTGATTCATTTATCTTGCCTCTGAATCATTTATCTTGCCTCTGAATAATTGTTATGAAACAACTTGCTACATTCCTCCAGATAGAATACTTCTTTCCATAGAAACATCAGCTTCTACCTCCACAATTTCCTAAAAACTATAAGTGATACCCTGGTGGTCGATCATTCCCTGAATTAACCAGGTTATCCAGAAGGATCTCATTATATCTGGTGGATCAGGCTTTTGGATAAGGAATACATTGGCCAGGACTGGACTTTGGGAGATGACAAGATGACACTTGGCCCTTCTCTCAATACATTTGAATACTAACTCAAATTTGAGCCTAATATTCAAAGCTACATGGCCATTAATTCCTGTGCTCCCTTCAAAATAACAGTAATCATCAGTCAAGTTGCCTTCTGACTATGGCAGTATCTTATAGGCATTTTCTCTCTTTTACTGCTTTCTTCCAAATCCAATCTTTCCTCAGGAATGAGTTGGTATAATCCAGAAAAGTGGAGTATATTTTAAAGGAGAAGTTGAACACACAATGCCTTGGCCAGCTCTGGGATTATGGGTTAGGCCCGAAAAGCCATCATGGCACTATTTATCCTACCTTCCAAATGTTCCAAAGATTGTGCAAGTCTTCCGCTTAGTGACCCTGGGGAAACAATGGTTTTATTCTGCCCATGGCAAGAGTGTCAGAGATGTGGTATCCTGATATGTGGACCAGCTCAGAAGTATTAGTAGCTCCCGCAGGCAAAGTCAAAGGTAATAGATAACATATCTATGTGGCTTGGTGAAAATGCCTCAGAAAACTCACCAGGTTCTACGTTTTACCCTTCTTTTCTCACTCAGCAAATCTAGTTTTCTTGCTATGTCATTATGGTTTCCATATTATTGCTTGGTACCTGGTCCCTCACTCTCTGCATAGTTAGCAGAAGTTGGATTGCTTGGGCTCTCACTTTCAATTTCACTCAAAAATTTTCTTTCATAGATTTCTTATCTACACATTCTGAGGTCCACAATTTAGTCATTCTCCACCGAGCTCAGACACCAAGAATTCCAGCCTGACTTTGAGTCACTGGGCTGTGACTTTGTCTAGAGAGAGAGAAATCATGATACAGATACCTAAATAACTGAGCTCACAAAAAGTAAGAAATAAGTGCTATAGGTATCCTACCAACAGAGAAATGAGCTTTGACTAGGAAATGGTCAATTCTAACTGAGGCAACTGATAACTCACATTTATCATGCTTAATCTTATGAAGCATTCTCATATATACTATTCATATGATTTCCATGATAAATCTGTAAGGTAAGTATTTACTTATTAAACAAATATTGAGAACCTACTATGGGCTAGGCAGTGTTTGGCAATTTAACAGTGAACCAAATAGTCAAAAACACCCAACTTCCTAAAACTTGCATTCAAGTGGGGGTTGGGAGAAAGCAGACCAAATATAAATAACTAGAAAGTAATAGATGCAGTAAGGAAGGAAGGAATTGAGAATGGGATACAAAATTTTAAATAAGATTTTCAGAAAAGGCCTCATTGAGAAGGTGTCATTTGAGCAAGAAGAAGCTCCTGCAAAAATTCAGTTGACAGATGATGGTGACTCAGACCAAGTTGACAGGAATAGAGGTGGTAGGGACTGCTCAGATTCTGGGATGTTTTCACAGTAGTGCCAATACAATTTGTTAGTGACTTGAATTTGGAAGAGGAGTCAAGTTTCTTGAGAAGCTAAAGGGTATGCTGATTATCCATATTTTGTAGCCAAAGGAAGGACATGGAGGCTCAGAGAGGTCAGGTGACTTTCTTGAGGTCATTCAGCTAGAATGAGCTGAAATAAAGTTAAGAATTAAGGTCTTCCACCCCATGCTGGAAGACTTTATGGTGGAAATGGTATTGAGTTAGGTCTTGAAGAAAGAATATGATCTTGAATGGTAGAGAGTTATAAGAGCATGCTAGGCCAAGGGCATAGCCTGAATGAAGCCATAGCTGGGCTTCTAATGCTGAAGATGGCATTTCTACTAGATGGGAAGGCAAAACCATAGGAAGGCCCCTACAATGAACCCTGCAGCCCTCAAAACAGAGTAAGAGAAAGATGAATGATTCAAAAAAGAGAAAGAAGGCAGCAGAATCAAGTGTGAGGCCAAAGGATAATAATCAGATGGGAGACATTTGCACAAACAGGAGGTAAGATAAAAGCAATGAGAGATCAAAATTTTATACAAAGTTTGAGATTGGGGCTGCCAGAGTTCTTGAAGGAAGTTGAGTATGGTGAATCGGAACTAGTCAAAAGCAGGTGTGCTTGCTGATTGAAAACACTGCCAGCCTACAGTTCAGAAAGTGAAATGACAAATTGCCCAAGACAGAAGGCAGTGAGGGGACAAGAAGTTTGCAACCATTTTTTAAGTGAAGCAGAATGAGAAGGTGACACCACAGAGGCAAAGAAAAAAGAGAAAACTACCTGCACAAGAGCTTTGTGCTCAACCAAAAAATAAAACAAGAAGAAAAGATATCAAGGCCTGTGGAATTAGTAGGAGAACCTATCAATTATTTACCACTCAGTTTTTCTACACCTCTTCTATGGGCAAGGCTCCGTGCTAGGTACTGGAGGAGAAGAGAGAAATTAACAGGACATAGTTCCTACCTTAAAGTAGCTTACTGGGGAAGAGGAATAACAAAGGGGACAGAACACAGAATCATGTTATTACCTACTTAGTAGCTATAGCTGCTTCTCTTAGAAACTGTTTTTAAAATCCACAGCATAGGTGGTAGTTTGAATGACAGGAGAGACTCCACTCATTGCCTTGCCTCATGCCTCCTCTTCTATTGTGAAGCCTTCCAGATTGTTGATTATTCATAGCTTAACCCAAGGGATTCCAGTGGGAGAAAGGTAGACAGTTGAATCTGAAAAAAAAGCCAACTGAGAAATGGCACCAAAGCTTGACTAAACCATTAATGCTAACTATGTCATTTGAGGGGCATAAGGGTAATGTCCTGATACTCAAAAGCTTATTCTCAGGGTCTATACTAAATAGCTTCTACTGTTATTTCCTCTGCTCATGTTTTCAGAAGTAGCAGTGACCATCTGGGGATCCTAAATGACCACAATAACATGAAAACACTATTCAGGTTACCTGGAAGTGAATTTTAAGTTACTTAGGTATTATTGCTATCAGGAAAAAATATAATTTTTTTTCTTATGTGATAGGTGGGGAAACCACTGTGCTAAAAGGCAAGGCACTTATTTGAGGTTATGTGATAAATTGGTGCTAAAGCTTGGGATAGAATTCAATCTCTTCAGTCCTGACCTTGGATATATTCCAGCCCTCTAGACCCATGTCTTCTTTAACAATGATTGGTAGCTCTCTGCTTCTCCACACTAATGGGATCTCAGGAAAGGAATGGTCTAGAGAAGAGTTAAGGCAGGAAGTTGTTATATTATTATAGTAGCATATTTGTGGTAGCAGGTAAGTCTTAGATCCATCTAAAGGAAGACTGCAAAGAATTGATCAAAAGAGAACTGTAGATAACTTATTTATAGAAGTGCCAAGCAATTGCAAGAGCTATTATTGTAAGGGTGAGTTAAGAAATGGATTTTCTCTTCAGGTATCAAATCAAGAGAGAGACTAGAATGTGGAAATGTTGGTGATGGGTGAGAGGGTGAGGGCTTATGAATGTGTGACAGGCAGAAGATAAATCAGTTCAAAGGCTCATTGACAGGTGATTGCTGGCATCAGTGGTTTGTGAGAAGGGTCCATTGTAGATATCTTACTATGACTAGACACATATGCAATATTTTACATGTCCTGACTTTTGTACCTGTCCTCTGCCTGGGATACCCTTTGCTATCTTTTCTATAATTCTATATCAAATTACTTTTCTTCTAACTAACAGATCTTTTCCCCTTTGAAGCATTCCCCAATTCTCTATTCCAAGAGGTACACCCCTTGTCTTTGCTCTCTCAGTACCACGTACATACTGCTCTTATGGCCTTTATAACACCCTATCATAATTTTATGTTCTCAAGTGTTTTGCCAACTACATTTAGCTTCTTGAGGGCAGGAATCATATATTGCTAATTTGTGCCTACCCAGAATCCAACAAAAGAGGAAATCAATAAATAATTATTGAATTAAATAAATGAATGAAACTGTCAAGCTGCCCATGCTCCAGAATAATTTCTTATTTTAAAAGTAAGTAAGATCTTATCACTTTTCTGCATTAAACCCTTTTGATTGCTTCATAACATACTTTGAATAAAACTCAAGTCCTTAACGTGACATATAAGTCCTACACGATCTGGTTCCTGCCTACCCCTCTAATTTTATGTTTTCCCTACTGAACCTCACTGTACCCCACTCCCACTGGCTGTTTTTTTTTAATTTGTCTCTGGAATGTATCAAGGCCTTTATCACCTCAGATTTGTCACATGCGCTGTTCCCTCCACCTGGAAAGCTCTTTCTGATAAACTCTCATTTTTTTAGGTACTAGTTTAAATGGCACTTCATAAGACAAGCATTTCCTTTCTCCTTCCCTGAAGTTTGAATTAGGTGTCACTGTTTTTCTATCTCACATCACAGTTTATAAAGATAACTTGTATGATCATTTGTTTAATGTTGATCTCTCCCACATGACAGATTGTAAATATCAAGAAGCAGAATTTTTCATCCATTTTACTTACTAAGCTAACCTCTGCACCAAGCAGAATGGTTGGCACATAGCTGGTGATGGGAAAAAAATGTGTTAAATAAAAAGATGGGTAGATAGGTGTATAAATGGAAGGAATTCTGGCTTATTTGCTTTTAAGTCATCCGGAGAACCTTAGTTTCTTGGTCATTCTTAACGCTAACCAGAAAGAGGAGGGGTCAAACTTCCCAAAGCTCCATATCCTCAATACCTTGTTATTCTTCCTGCCTCCAAAATGATCAAGGATTGGACCAAAAATAAACATGCTAAAATAAAACAAACAAACAAAAAATATTGTTTCTCTGTTGCCTGATTGTTTTGTGCTCCTATCCCTTTACCCTCTGAGCACCTGGTAATCCTATGTTTGATCACAAATTGTTTTATTTTTGTATTTTCTAGAGTATTCTCTGGTATAGAGGTTAAGGTATGGTTGAATGGAATTGGAAGACTCAAGGTGGAGAATAAGAAGGAAAAGATAAGGCAGAGAGAAAATACCCTCCTGTCAGGCAGGCAAGGCTTTACAAACAGTTACAGCAGTGATTCCCAAACTTGGCTGCATGTTAAAATCACTTGGGGAACTTTAAAACTTCAGATGTCCTGGTTCCACCCTAGGCCATTTAAATCAGAACATCTGTGGATAGGATCCAGAAATCAGCACTTTTTGATATGGCAAAATACAAGGAATGAGTATTTTTTAAAGATCGCAGAGAATTCCAATGTGCATTAAAATTGGTGCACGAAATCAAATTTGTGCATCAAAATTTGGGCACCAGTGCACTGAAGTTTCACTGGTCTCATTGCATGTGCTGAGGGTCCTTGGGAAAAACTACTGTCATGTGACTCCCTTGATTAACCCTCAGGCAGCCCCTTGGTCTAATTCCAGAGCCATACCTACTCTGTGGAGATTTATATTAAGCATAAATTTAATAGGACCTTTTGGGCAGAAAGTGAAACCAATTAGTAACAAAAGATTTCAGTCTTCTAGTTGCTAATATATACTGTCCTTCCCCACCAATCGCTGATGCAGAAAATGCCCATGAACCTTTCCCCATTTTCCTAGTTAGGTGTTTGTGCAAGAGAACCATCCTCACAGTTTTCTTTTCTTTTTTTAAATTTATTTGAGCATATTAGAGGGGTACAGATGTTTAGGTTACGTATGTTGCCCTTGTCCCCCCTCCCCTCTAAGTCCGAGTTTCAAATATGTCCATCCTTCGGGTAGTGCGCATTGCACTCTTTATGTACGCATATACCCATCCCCTCCTCCCTCCTCCCACATCCTCCCTCCCCCCTCCCCTCTGCACAACATCCAATAGATGTTATTCTTATATGTGCACTTATGTGTTGATCAGTTAATACCAATTCGAGGCCGGGCGCGGTGGCTCACGCCTGTAATCCTAGCACTCTGGGAGGCCGAGGTGGGCGGATTGTTCTGAGCTCAGGAGTTCGAGACCAGCCTGAGCAAGAGCGAGACCCCGTCTCTACCAAAAAAAATAGAAAGAAATTAATTGGACAGCTAAAAATATATATAGAAAAAATTAGCCGGGCATAGTGGCTCATGCTTGTAGTCCCAGCTACTTGGGAGGCTGAGACAGTAGGATTGCTGAAGCCCAGGAGTTTGAGGTTGCTGTGAGCTAGGCTGATGCCACGGCACTCGCCCCAGGCAAGAGAGTGAGACTCTGTCTCAAAAAA
>CAUYSK010028743.1:0-17146 GCA_963575035.1 Avahi laniger | reverse complement strand
ACAGCCTAACTTTATATCTTTTGAACTAAAAAATAACAAAGTAAACCAAAAGCCTGAATTAGGAAGTAAATAATAAAGATTTGAGCAGAGATATATAAAATAGAGAATAGAAAAACAACCGCTAATCAACAAAACCAAGAGCTAATTCTTCAAAAAGATCAATAAAATTAATAAACAGGTATGTAGATTGACTAAAAATAATAAAAAAATATTTTTTTTTTTTTTGCTTGACCAAACTTCAGTCAGACTCCTGAGCCTTCCCCTAGGCCCATCTGTGCACTTCTTCATAAAATCCAGTTTTAGTAAAAACCCTGCTAAGTCAATTAAACAAGAACCTTCCACCCTTCATATCTGCTCACCCTCGATATCTGATCAGGTTCTTCATCCTCCACCATTCCCCGGGTGATGTCTGATAACCCTGGCCTCTCACCGGCAAGAATCTTACTAGATAGGTTTAGCCAGAATCCCCGTTACCCACGGTGTTACCTCTGAGTAATTTTCCATCCACTGACCCCCACCCTGCTCCTTGGATATAAATTCCCACTTGCCCGTGCTGTATCTGAGGTTGAGCCCAATCTCTCTACCCTGCCGCAAATCCCATTGCATTGGTCCTTACACCTATTGTGATGGTCTGGAACACAGTCTTCCTTACTGTGCTTTAACCAGAATCATTGAATAATTTTTTTCTTTAACAAGGCAAAAAACTTGTACACTGAAAAATATAAAACATTGCTGAAAGAAATGAAAGAAGACACAAATAAATTGAAAGACAACTTACATTCACTGACTGGAAATTTTAATATTTTAAGATGTCCATACTACTCTGTACAAATTCAGTACAATCCCTATCAAAATTCCAATGGTGTTTTATGCAGAAATATAAATTTCCACACTAAAATTCTTATGGAATCTCAAGAGACCCTGAATAGTCAGAATAATCCTTAAAAGGAAGAACAGAGTTGGAAGTCTCACACTTCCTAATTCCAAAACTTACTGCAAAGTCTCAGGCTATCATAACAGTGCAGTACTGGCATAAAGAGGGACCCAGAGACCAGTGGAATAGAAGAGAGAGCCAGAAATAAACTCTCACCTATATGACCTAATTATTATTTACAAGGGTGTCAAGTCCATTCAATAGAGAAAAGACAATCTTTTCAATAAATAGTGCTGAGGAAACTGGATATCCCAAAGTAAAAAAATGAAGTTGGGTGCTTACTTTACACCACATGAAAAAATTAACTCAAAATGTATCAAAGGCCTAAACATGAAAGCAACAACTATAAAACTCTTAAAAGAAAACAGAGAGAGAATCTTGACTATGGCATCAAAAGTATAAGCAACAAAAGAAAAAATAGATAAATCAGATTTCACCAAAATTTAAAACTTTTGTACATAAAAGGTTATTATCAACATAGTGAAAAGGCAACCCATAGAATAAGAAAAGATATTGGCAAGTCACATATCTGATAAGGGGTTAATAACCAGAATATATAAAGAATTCCTACAACTCAACGATGACAAAAAAAACCAAACAACCCAATTGAAAATTGAATAAAGGATTTGAATGGACATTTCTCCAAAGAAGATATACAAGTGAACAATAAGCACTCAACATCACTAATCACTAGAGAAATGCAAATCAAAATCACAATGAGATACCACTTACACCCATTAGGATGGCTACTATCAAAACAAATAAAAAAACAAACAAAAAAAACAGAAAATAACAGATGTTGGCAAGAATGTGGAGAAATTGGAACCTGGTATGTTGCTGCTAGTAATGGAAAATGGTGTAACCACTGTGGAAAACTGTCTGATGGTTGCTCAAAAAATTAAAAATAGAATTACCATGTAATCCAGCAATTCGTCTTCTCGGTATATACTCCAAAGAATTGAAGGCACGGATTTGAGCAGAATTTGAACACTCATGTTCATATCAGTATTGTTCACAGTAGGCAAAATTTTGAAGCAACCCAAGTGACTATTAACAGATGAATGGAAAAACAAAATGTGATATATATATACATACAATAGAATATGATTCAGTGTTAAAAAGGAAGGAAATTCTAATACATGCAACAACATGAATGAACCTTGAAGACATTATGTGAAGTGAAATTAGCCTGTAACAAAAAGACAAATACTATTAATATATCATCCCAATTAGATGAGGTTGCTAGAGTAGTCAAATTCATAGAGACAGAAAGTATTATCGAACGGTGGTGGCCAGGGGAGGGTACGGGGAATGGGATTCAGTGTTTAATGGGTATGTAGTTTCAGTTTGGGAAGATGAAAAGGGTTCTGTGAATACATGGTGGTGATATTTGCACAACAACATGAATGTACTTAATGTCACTGAACTGTACACTTAAAAATTGTCAAAATAGAAAAAACTATTAAAGAAAATTAAAATTAAAAGATCTGAACCATTTTCACATTATCAAAAATGCTGAATGTAAAATATTACTGCTGAAAGAAGTTTTGTGTGATGAACACTAAAGATTCCTTAAAAGATAAACCATCTCTTACACACCGTAGTCTATACTGTTACTGGCTAACAGTGACTCAATGTCTCATCCCATTCAAACAATGGCCATACCTCTATCTTTCATGCCTTCAGACTTTCCTCCTTTTTTCAAACATCTTTTATTAAGCCACCAACCTAGAGTCAGAGATTCTAAAACTCGAGAGCTAGATAGCTTTACATTATTAATCAGAATGAATTTGCAGAATTTTTAGAATTATGAATAATTTTTAGAATTACTATTCTTGTGCTTTAAGAATTATGTCTTAAAGCACAAGAATTAAGGAAAGTAAGTGCTAAAACAATCAATTTTAACAGATCACTCTGCAAAGAAAAGACAAAATCAAATTTTAAAGAAGGTGACTATAAAGGAGTAGTACGTGGGAGTTTGGGGAGTTATGGAACTGTTTTTTACATGATTGTGGTGATAGTTACATGAATCTATACACGTGTTAAAATTCATAGAACTATCTACCAAAAAAAGTCAATAAAAAAATTTTTTATCAGCACAGATCCCCATGTTTCCCTTAATTATTTCTATCTTTGTTCATTTTCTCTGAGTCATAGAATCGCATCTCAGTCCTTTCCATTGGCCATGAGAATGATACTTGTACTTTCAGAGGATGTGAGAGAATAGCTAATAACCATCTTCAAGTGTTAAACACTCAACAATATTTTTAAGCAACTGAAAGAAAGTTAGTCAGAATTAGGTCTGTGAAATGGCATTCCATTCATGGTCTCTCCCAGTTCCACTATTGATCTCTCCCTCGCTTTAGGAGAAGTGTGCACCCAATAAATATTAACCACCAGACATAGGGCCAGCAGCTCCGTGTTCCAGAATATGCCTCTTGTCAGCTCCCCCTGAGAAATAATCAGACCTACATTTAATATACTTGTAGCAATAGCAAAGCGCCTCCGGGATATGATGTGAAAAGTGTAAGTCAGAAATCATTTTTGCTTTATTTATTATGCTGTCATTTACTGTCATGTGGTAAAGGCCAAAGAATCTAATTCCCTTCACTGCTGGGATTGTAGCAACTTCTCCTTTTTTATGCAGATTTCATATCTGAATGATGCTTAACTGGGCTCTCATTGAAATCCGATGCTGCTAGTCTGGTCTTCCCATTGTCCATACACAGTCTGGGTTCTCCAAGGGAGAAGAGTGAATTCGACCTAAGGCATCTGGCTGTTAACCTCGTCATCTCTTTTGGGTGTCCACTTGAGATAAAATTAAAATATAGCATATATTTTATGTGAATTTGCTTACATCTATACCCTTTGTTGTATGCATCTATAGACTAACTTGTGTTATTTAGGTGTTGACAATTCTGCGCCAGGCCATATTGAGGCAATAACAGTGACCCTGTATTTAAAATGTTCTTATTTTCTTCATTATGCCTTTTTTGCATTAATTCTAATTTTTTTTTTAATTATTGCCCTGAAATCTTACCTGAGTTACTGAGGGCTTTTTTGTCAGCAGCTTAAATTTTGCAGCTGAGGTCAATGCCTCACTCATTCCGCCCAGTCCTGGATGACAATACAAAAAATTTAAATGGAAAGTAATGGAATTTCCTTGAGAAAAAATTCAAAAGACTGAGAAATACAGTTTATTGATTCAGCCATTCAGAATTGTGTTTTAGTAACCATATTAGGTTCCCAGTGATGCCCTAACAAAGTACTACAAACCAGGTGGCTTAAAACAACAGAAATTTATTGTCTCATGGTCCTGGAAGAGTCCAAGATCAAGGTGTCAGTGGACGATGCTCCCTCTGCAGTCTCTGGGGAGGAATCCTTCCTGGTCTCTTCCTCGCTTCTGATGGCCCCAGCACTCCGTGGCCTTCCTTGGCTCATAGCTGCAGCACTGCAATCGCTGCTCTGTCATCGCAGAGACTGCTCCCTGAGCATCTTCGCACCAGCTTCTGAGGCACCGGACCCATTGATGAAGATCCCACGCTAGCCCGGTACTGCCTCTTCCTGACTAATTACATCTGCAATGACCCCATTTCCAAGTAAGGTCACATTCAGTGGCTGAGGACCTCAACATAGCTTTTTAGGGTTGATATAATTCAACCCTTAACACAGTCCAAAACAGTTGATAATTCTTGTTCTAATTTTTGGGCTGCCTGCACATCAAACTGCTTGTGTGGGGTTTGTGTGGGGTGTGGTCCTGCATTGGTAACAAGAAGCCAGCCACCCGATGGCCACAGTCTGCCCTTTCAGATGACCAATACCCTCCCCTTCTTGCTCCCTCCTACTCGTTAGATTCTCCTTGTCCTTCTCCACTCCTACGCACACCCTGCCACTTACTGAATCCTCTTCACACTGCTCCTACCCACAGCACGGCTACGAATCTCTTATCTCTTCCCAGTTCCACGTTGCTTGCCAGCCACATCCAATTGCTGCCCGTGGGTGAAGAGCTGGTGGCCTCAGTAGTCCACCATTCTTTGATCAGCTCCTTCCTGTCCTCACTCAATTGATCTGAGACTCCTCAACTCATTTGCCTAAATCTCACTAAAGCCTGGACCTCATGTGAGGAGACACCCCGTGTGTCTTACCCATTTTCCAATGGCTTATCTCCCTCTTTGCATGGGGAACATCTTCCAAGCTCCTAATTTGAGCTACCATCAGACTCAAGATTCCATGGGTGGAGGGGAGCTGGGCAACGACAGAAAATGCAGCATTTGTCTATCAACTCCACACTCTGGCTCTTTATTCTTCTTGGGCAGCCACCACCTTAGAGCAATAAACCATTTGTTTAATCACTTTGCTTTTCTCTGACTGCTAGTAATGAAATGCTGCACTCTCTAAAATAATTTCCTGACTATTTGCTAAGATTCATCTCTGACATTTCATTAAATATGATCATTTAACTGTACAAGTACAAATGCATTTTTAATTTAGCTTACTGCAGATATTACAGATGTGAGGAAATGAATTCGTATTGCTCTAGGACAAATATATCATTCACATATGCATGCCACAAAAGAACAAATTATTAAAAATTACTGAAACTTCCATGAAGATTTATATTTAACTTTTCCATTTTCAATCTCTATGTCGTTGTGAAAACATATAGCATGTCACTTTGTCAGCCATGATTCTATGAAGAATGTGTGGGTGATTCCATAAGGATCTTGATCAATAGCCGTCACCTCTGTCATTGACATGCTACGTGGTACTAAAAGAGATGGAGACTGAGTTTCAAGTGTGAAGTTATGAGGTTAGCAGTCTTATCACTAAGCAGTAGGCTGTTTGCCTTCTCTACAAAAGGAAGCAGCAATAGGAAGTGTATCTTCTATCCCATGTACAATAAATCCAACTGTAATTCATGCTCAAGTTTTGGTTAATGGAAAAGTACTCAAATGTAAACCAGCATTTTTTTTTTTTTTTTTTTTGAGATAGAGTCTCACTCTGTTGCCCAGGCTAGAGTGCTGTGGCTTCAGCCTAGCTCACAGCAACCTCAAACTCCTGGACTCAAGCGATCCGACTGCCTCAGCCTCCCGAGTAGCTGGGACTACAGGCATGCGTCACCATGCCCAGCTAATTTTTTCAATATATATATATTTAGTTGTCCAGATAATGTCCTTCTATTTTTAGTAGAGACAGGGTCTCGCTCTTGCTCAGGCTGGTCTCCAACTCCTGACCTTGAGCGATCCACCCGGCCTCGGCCTCCCAGAGGGCTAGGATTACAGGCGTGAGCCACCACGCCCGGCCTAAATCAGCATTTTTGAAGTCTTCTTGATACATATTGTCATTAGATTCAAAACTGACTGATGAAAGAATAAACTTGGTTTAGGACCTTGAGCTATCAAATACAGAACTTATAAGTCATAAGCTAACAATTACAGATGGTTCCTGACTTACAAAGGTTCAACTTATGATTTTTTTGACTTTACAGTGGCACAAAAGCAAAAGCAGTATGCATTCAGTAGAAACTGTACTTTGAATTTTGATCTTTTCCCAAGCAAGCAATATGTGTTACAATATTCTCTTGCAATGCCATTTTGAGCATTTTTAAGGTAGGCTAAGCTAAGCTATAATGCTCAGTAGGTTAAGTGTCTCAAATGTATTTTCAACTTTCAATATTTTCAACGTGCAATGGGTTTATCAGGACATAAACCCAACGTAAGTTAAGAACACCTATATTATCTCATAGGGTATCAAGTATTTGCACAGAATGTACTTTTAATGCTGTGGAAAGAAATAAACTTATTTTTAAAAATCTTTGCAGTATATTTTAGACTGGGGACCAAAACAAAATAATAGAGGCAATTGCTTGAAGCAATTACCTAGAGGAAAATTCATTCCAAATGTAGAAGTAAGCAACTTATTTCCAGATATCGAAAAAACTAAAATAACTCAAATATCCTTCAAACTTAAGACACCAATGAAACAAAAATAAGTAAATAAATGGCAATGAGAAGCAAGTTTTCTTCCCAGCCTATTTTTCTGAGTTTTAGGTCCACATTTAGACAACATAAAAGATTCACCCACATGCCAGATCACTCAGGGGCAGTTAAGCTCTCTGTGTAGTTTCCAAATCATCCACAAATTTCAAGATTTGAGATTTGAAAGGGACTTTTGAGATCAGGTGGATTATTTTACAGATAAGAAAAATGAGGCTCAAATAATTTGCATGAACACACATTTCAGTGGCCAAACTCAAACTGAAAGCCAGGCCTCCTCGTTCCTGGTCAGCACATGATCCTCAGGAAATTTCTGCAGGCCGTGTTGGCAGGAGATGTAAGCACCACTTTGCATATGAAGGTATTAAACTCTACAACCAAAGGGCCAGCATGCAGCTGAGCACTTGGCCAGTACCTGAGTGACACATGGCTTACCTTACCCACACACGAGGGTGGAGATAAGACAGGTAAAGAGATGGCAGGGTATTATAGGAATTTGCCTCATCAGCTTTTCAAAAAATACCCAACCCCACAGACCTTCTGACTCTCAGTTTAGAACTTTGTTAGTAGATACCTACAATGGTTATTTCTATGTGTCGACTTGCCTGGGCCACAGGGTGTCAAGATATTTGCTCAAGCATTCTTCTGGGTGAGATTAACAATTGAATCAGTAGACTGAACAAAGCATATTGCCCTCCCTCATGCCAGTGGCCCTCATCCAATCAGTTGAAGGCCTGAATAGATCAAAAAAGCTGACCTCCCCCAGGGAAGACAGAATTCCTCCTGCCTGACTGCCTGCAAGCTGGTTCATCAGCTTTTTCCTGCCTTCAGACTCAAATTGAGACACCAGCTCTTCCTGATTCTCGGGCCACTGGACTCAGACTGGAACTATAGCATCAGCTCTCCTGGGATTCCAGCATGACAACTGTAGATTCGGGGACTTGTCAGCCTCCATAATCATGTGCGCCAATTCCTTATAAAAAAGCACTTTATACACAGATATGCACACGCAGGCGCACGCGCACAAAGGCGCACGCACGCACACATATCCTGTTGATTCTGTTTCTTTGAAAATCCCTGACAAATACAATGTCCCTGGTGTCTTTAAATTTCACACCATTATAATAGCTTTTTAAAATTTCAATTATTTTTTCATGAGAAACTTTAGCACAGGCAAACGTCATGGAAACCCAAAGCCAAAAAGAGTTTGCAGCAATACAAAAACCTGCATGTCAGAGCTATTGGATTACAGTTCTAAAATAGATGCCACATAAATATCATACATAACAATTCTCTAACTGTGTTGCAGTGAAAAGGCTGCATTCTCCAGGCCTCAGTTTAGTGTGAAACTAACTAAGCCAATCGTCTTGGTTTTCCCTTCGGACGAGGTTTTGAAATATCACACTGAGCAGTCACACCACTTGCAAGATTGCCGGCACTACTTCCATCACTCACATTTGATTTGGATTTTCTCTCTCCTAATGAACAAAATGTCTTTCTTCCTCACCCAGCTGTGAAGTTGGATGTTGCCAGGTATAGTACGTTAAAATGCAATTGGTGAGAAGAGGTTACCCCAAAGTTTTCCAACTTTTGAGTGGTAGTCTAGGATCTCCTTGCTATTTGATAAAGCTATTAGGCCAGCCGGTAAGAGCTTTAATTCATGCGCTCCAGGCTTGCAGGATACCACCATTTACAAGTGTTATTATTCTGCTCCTGTTACAAGCGATGGATTGAATTAGACCGCGTGCCTGGGAGGACTTTGAGGGTTCAGCGGCAGCGAGGGGGAACGCACCCAACCCAAAGTGATTCGGTTGAAGTGAGATTATCATTGACAAAGATTTTTTTCTTTAACAATAGGAGCAAACATATCATTTTCAAAACACTGAAACGTAACCTGCTAATTCAAATAGATTTTGAATGCAATGTGTGAAAACATTAAGAGAATAATTCTGTCTCTTCAAGGCTTAGCAAACAGCTGGACCAAGGATAAAAGTGCACAACTCTCCTAACGTAAGTGTTTGTCTTAAAATATTTTTTGGTATGCAAGTTTGCCACTGAGTGCAGCCTTCAGACACTTAATGGTAAGGTTCTGCACCGCACCTTTAATTTAAGAAGTCTGGTGGCTGTCTCTTTTGTCTCCTTTAAGAGCAATAGCATTGTTTCTTTGTAGGGTACAGAAGGAAACTGAGCCCCCTGCTTACTCAAACAAATATTTTCCCTTTTATTCTCGGAGGCAAAGGAGGAGCAGCTGTATTTGTATTAAGGCGGGAGTGCAGGTGGTGCATTCACCTGACGTGAGACACAGCTTGCGCCCTACAGCCATGCCCGAGGAGAAGTACGGCATGCATATCTTGACTGCATCTCCAGCCTTTCTTCCTAGTTTTTTAAGTTCCAAGCAAACCAGCCCAGTTTGGGAACGAACAAGAAGACTCGTGCAAAAGGATGCCTGCAGTTTCCCAACCTTTATGCAGTTAGGTCCAGAACCACCACGTTTACACAATTGCATCCCATTCCCTATCTTGGTTATTACAGATCTACACTCATTTGTCAATAGCCTCTCTGGTTTCCATCCCTCTCCCCTAAGCTCAATGTTCGAAATGGCCACCTCCCCAGACCTTTGAATTCTGATCTCCTCTCTCCCGCTGTGGTATGCCGGATTTGTGAACTAGCTCCAGAATTGATAATGACCTCGCTGTTTGGAGGCAACTCCTCAACCTGAGTACTATACCTGCAGGTAGCTCCTGTTAGAAATGAGTCACCCTTTGGGCAGTGCGCATGAGTGGTCACACATGGAAGGCCGTGCGCTATCGAAAGGGGGCAGGTGAACTTCCCATTCAAGCATAAAGCCACATGAGGTTTCCCTGACCATTTAAGCTGTCCATAACCAACCTGGAAAATATACAGCCACAGCAAAGATCATCTCCATAAGCCAAGCCACCCTCTTCTACACTCCTCTTCATCCTCCAAAGCCCTGCTTCTCCTGTCCCTCCCACAGGCACCGACACTCTCATTGCCTTTCTGCTGATCCTTCAGATCCCTATCACTTTCCTCTTTCAGAAAGGGATGCACTGTCAGTTCTTCACACCACAGTGTGACACCAAGTTGCATTGCCTCTGATGACCCAACAGGTATTTGGGCCCATCACATGGAAGGCCCTGCCGAATGACTGAGTTGATGGCAAACAGACAGCACCAACGCAGAGTCCAGAAACCTGAGCAGAAGCTCAGCTGCACTAACTAGTTCTGCAACTTTACCTGCAAGGACTTAGTTCCCCAACCTCTAAAACAATAGCAATGGACTAGGTAACACTGAAGAGGTCTGTCATTCTATGTACCTACAGCCTTAAATTTGCACAGCATTTTATACTTTCCAACATATTTTCATTTACTCATTTACTCATTCAATATGTGTTGTCTCATCCTCAGCTTCCAAACAGCCTGTGGGGTGGATCAGGAAGATAGTACTACTATCCCCCATATTAGAAATGGGTACTCTAAAGTTCAGTGAGATTATATGATCTCTACCAGGTCACATCTCTCTGCAGAGACTTAATATGTAGTTAAGTATAAAGAATTCCCCCCAAAAAGTAAAAATAACAACCAAAGGTAACATCAGTTTTATAGGGCAGTAATAAATTGGAAGTCAATGGACCCATCCCACCGTCTCAACTCCCAAATATCACTTGGGACAACATAGTTGGGAAAAGTACCTCCCAATGGTATTCCCAGACCAGAATGGGAAAGCAGATTTTAGTAAATGACCGTGATCCAAAAAGGCATTCGTGGAAAGGAGAACAAAGGTTCTCACAAGTAATTACCATTTTCCTGGATCTATACTTGGCAGAGGATCTTGCTTCCAATTCTGCTTGGAAATGTGTTGACTTTAGAAAGGTAAGAAGTAACTATTAATTGCTACTTCTGGACCATAAATAAGAGAGATGCCCACTGAGTCCTAGAGTAAGGTATTACGGACAGAAAATGTTCATTTGACCCAAGTTAAATACTTTGTCATATGTCAGGAGTACTTCCGCTCTCCAAGGAGATGACTGTTGTCAATTACAATCTTATCATTAAGATTTGGTCCAGGATCAGGCAAGGAAAATAATCTCACCTTCATAAGAAATTACCAATATAATTACTTTTAATAAGAGTGGTAATATGGCTGAAATGCCCTATCAAGTGAGATTTTTGTTTCCCTTTTCTAAAATAATTCATAATATAATGTCTCGGCTCTGCCCTAATTCTCTCTTTGAGAAATTAGAGGGGAGGTAAAAACATTCTCCTGACCCTGCTCTGGACAAAGTACACAACATTTGTAGTTTTCCTTCACTTCTCCCCCTTCAAAAAAAAGTGTTATACATAAAGGCAATGTTTCAATTATTTTTTACAATTTGAGCTCTGGTTTGCTCTTTACTCAAAAGTTAATACATTATTTTCAATGTATGTAAATGTAAATCTTACTCGCCTTAAATTGCAGGGGCAAGACCAGGTACATTTAATTTCATTTTCATGGTATTCCTGGTGCTAATTCACATATGCACAAGTAGCTAATGGTAGTGAAAACCAGAATTAATATTGGTGAAGAAGATGATAATGATGACGATGATGACGATGACGACACGCTCACAGTGATTAATAATAAGGTCTGCCTCTTCCATATCTGCCACGTCACATCTATGCCATTCTTCTAGGGCTTTAGAATTTCTTTCCTTCCTCAGTCATACCAAGTTTCACTAAAAGGCTTTTATCTGTTCTTCAGGATGATTTGATGGGGTGAAAGGAAATAAGAAGTTTTCCGTAACTCAGAAGAACTCTTGTTTTATCACAAGGGAACATAGCAATAAAGTATGTTGGGTAGGACAAAAGAGAAATTGCAGAATAAAAATAAATCATAAAAGACTTCTGATGACCTCCTCTGAGTTAGAGGGCTATTAAAATAGAACAGAAAAATAAATGCGAGAAAGTTAAGTTTTGTCAATAGATGTTTGAAACTTGAGATTTCCAAGGAGATGCCGAAGGCAAAGATGCCGTCCAGTAACGATGCTCGGTCTGGAAAGGCAGGTTTAGGTCACCTCTTCCCGTCAGGTGGGTCAGAGCTGATTAAATATGACAAGTAGCTCTGAATAATTGCTCTAATCACTCCAGTGAGCCCTCTACCTCGTCCTAGCAAAGGACGGATGCCATAGCCAGCGTCAGAAGCCAGACATCTAAACCTGACATCTCTAACAAAGATGCATCTATTTTATTGGAGGCATCGTTTGATGTTGTTGTTCATTGGAGGAAAATATGGGACAGGGTTAAACAGAGGCCTCAAAGTTGGCCATAGATAAGGGTCTCATTAAATGGCTCAGGAGTTTGTATTTGCAGGTCGACTTGATGTGATGCCCAGTTAGTGGAGATTGATAATATCAAGAAGGGCAAAAACATGTCAGCCAGAATTGGGTTGTGGATTCAGCTCTTCCAGGGAGTAGGGGATAATTAGGGTGGTGTGTCATCAAAACTTTTCATGTCAGCTAAGGAAAACTCTCTCTCTAAAATAAGAAACTGTCAGATCTGCTTAAAGCAAGAAGAGACAGGGACCTCTTTTCAACCTATACCTTCTCGTTGGAGATGCCAACTTATTTTAGAGGGCTAAGTGGTGAGATGCTTCATTTGGGTCTTAGTCTTGTATGCATTTGTGGGTTTTACTATAAAATAAAACACAAATGATAAAACTTCTTAACCCTTGAGGAAGTTGAGTGTCTGTGACTTTGCCTAATACTCAAACATTTTGCCTCACTACTCAGATAATTTTTACAGAAGCCAAAATAAGTTAGTCTGAGCAAGAAATTGTCCAAACTGTCCATACAAGGCCAAGGAATTTTCATAGGGAAAATCATTGCATAAAAATCTCTGTAACGTGCTAGAGACTGTTGGAGCTCATGGCACTAAATCTAAGTAATCCTTTAGTACAACAACACGGCCCACAGGCAGCCTTTTCTCTGTTACAGGATTTAGCTCAGTGTATGAGAGATACAGATTTCTGTGTCTGTTTCCCAACATGAACTCGAGCTCCTAGAGGCCTAGAACCCATCTGCTCACCTTTTAATCCCTAGTGTCTATACCTGGCTCTTGGTAGGTGCTGAATAAATGTTACACAACCAATTTTTCTTTAAAGCTTTGGTTAATTACTTAGCTAACATGATACCAAATGATCGTTTTAACTAAGGTTCTGTTTCTGAACTAATTTTCATATTATGTTGATACCATTCCTTCATTCTTTTTTCTTCTCTTTTTTCCACTTTCTCCCTTCCATATTTCATCCTTCATTCATTCTGTCTCATGGACTATGAGGCTAATGTAAGATTTTCCTTAAGGAAAGAGTATGTCAGAGAAGAAATGAGAGGGAATGGATATTTACTGCGTGACTACTATATGTTTGATGTGATGCTATTTTTTTTTTTATTTAACCCTCACAAAAATACTGAAAGGGATCTCATATTATCTCAGTGGAAGAACTGGGCCTCAAAGAAGAAGAGAATTTTCCCTATATTTATTCTAACACCAAACTGCATAAGCTTTTCCCCATATCGAATTGCAAGGAAAAAAAAACAGCAAAGTTGCTAACTGGAGTAAGGTAGAACATGTTCTAAAAAACGCTCAAAGGATTCCTTCATTATTTAGGTAATAGCATGAGCCACATTTTTCTGTACCTTTCTTCTAAGGAAAGCAGCCAACTCTCTTCACATTTGCCTTCAGCCTGACTGACTGCATAAACGTGGAAGTTCGCACAGACTGCTATGAGAAAGAATATTTTGGAAAACACGCACATACCCAGACAGAGCCTCTGCCCTCTTCTTCAGGAAACATGAAGATTCTATTAATATTTGCTTTTATGTGGGAGGGGGACAAATGCTGGAGGAAGGGTCCATCTGCAAAATAGTTAACGTAACACTTTTAATTGTAGAAATAACTTATGTTAGAACAACTCTAAATTTTTGTTAAAGCTGCTTGTACAACTAACGCACAGTAGGAAAATCAAAAACACCATATCATTTTCCAAAGGAAACACAATCGTACACCACAGCTTGAGCCTGTGATTTAAAAGGGCTTCCAATGCCACTTCTGCTTGGACAGGGACTGTGCACTCGCTGAGGCCAGCTTGACAGGATCGCTCCCTGGTCTAACGGGGCTGGGCTCCAAATCCTGTCTGACAAAGTTATCTCAGGAAGAGGAGGTTAAAAAACATTAACTTGAGTGCAGTAGCTGCATTTTCTCTTTGGCACAGAAATACTGCCCTGAGGCCGCCCACAGCTGGGAGAAGCAAGCACAGCACAACTTTGTGCCTCTACATAAACCAAAACTCCTCATGGGCATTTTACCCCAATCGGTGCCCAGCTCCCCAACTCTGATGCTATACCACAAAGAGAAGGTACAAAATCTTAAGCCACTCCAACTGGAGCTCTAATGAATCACGTGTAAGACATCCTGCCTTTTGAAGACAGCAGTTAACTCTCTTCATTTGTGAATGATAACCCTAGACAAATTCTACTGATATTAATAAAAGATATTAATGTATCTCTGTACATACATTGAGTGGCAACAGCTAAGTGGGTTAGACAAGAATCTGGGAAGTTAGAACCTTCGATAATAATTCTTATTCCATGACCATGTAGGTTTTCTTTAATCTTAAAAGCTAAATACTCATAAACTGCTTCAAATACTTTAGGCACGATAAATAAATAAACAAATTAATAAAGTATCTACACGTGTGGAAAATAGAAAGCAGATTTCTAGGAGGAAACATGCCTCCCTATGTTTTCAGAGACGTAGTTCATTGAGGGCTGTGTTTCCATTTCATACACTTAACTGTACACTTTTCTCCAAAGAACCTAAAGAAACCGTCCAATCTCCCCTTATAAGTGTGTGTAATCACAAGTAACATGTAACAGCAAACTTCATTCCTTTCATTTACTATTTTAATAAATGTCACTAGTCGCTGACATTGCGACTAGTGACATTTGCAGAAAAGACAACTAAAGCCTTCATTTCCTCCTTAGGTTAAAAACTCATGATCCCAAATCTTCTTTTCTTATCCTTTTAGCAACAAGTGTTTTTGGCCTCTTTTGTGCCTGTCTTCTCTCTTTGCTCAAGGCACCAGTTGTTCAGATCTTGCTTTACAAACTTACAATTGCTGCTGTCATAAGAACTAGAACCACACAAAAAGATGAGAGCCTGTTTCTTAGCTGCTGCTTCCTCCAGTAACTATTTTATTGGCATTTTAGAGATAAAAGCATGTAACACATGGATACAGGAGAAGGAATACGAGAGCACAAAATAAGGCTGAAGCATTTTATAGTCACTACCAAGAACCAAATCACACAAGGTAGTAATGAATCACATACTGGAAATTTTAGCAAACGGGCATCCAAAGTGTTCTGATATAGTGAGAAACCAGAATCTAAATGTTATAACTACTTAAATAGGACAAAAATACTGAAACGGTACTATCCCCCAAAAAGATGCATTTTGGTTGCATGAGTTTTGCATGCTTTCACTGAAATTTCTGTTCACAGCCGTGTCATTCGAGCACCTATAGACTGGTGCTCGCATATCTCTGTGCACAGTGCTCAGAACCCGGGAATAGATCAGCTCAACCTGATAAGCATCTTAGCACAAATGGCCCAAGTGCTAAATCCAGTTAGTCCATTTATTGGAAAGTAACAAGTTCATATTTCTTCAAAGGGAATTCTTCCAACGTGCCTCCCGCTGAGCTTAATAAGACTGAGATAGGGAGCCGGATTAGAGAGATGGGCAGGGCAATGGGGGTCAGACCCAAGAAGCACTCCCAGAGGGCAGTTCCTGGCCAGGTCTGGAGAAAACCTGCTCTTTCTTTCTGCTTGGCTTCCTCATCATCCTCAGCTTTCTTACCACCGGCACACCTAGCAGCCTGGGAAGCATTAATTTTCACCAAGAAGCCATCTGGGTGTCAACAAGATCAAATTAACCACTGTTTTCAGATTTTTCCATTTTCACAAGAGATTGAGATATTTTAAAATCCCATGTTTGGGTTATTATTTTATGATATAATAGAGTTTATTACCCAAAACAGATCAAGTTATGCTAGGGTAGCAAACCATCCCCCAAATTTCAGTGTCTCACAGTATCACATGTCTCTTCCAATCATTTTTATTGTCCATGAACATGGGGGCATCGTGATCCCGGCCCGGGAAGGACAGTGCACATTTGTGAACCATACTAAGAGCTTCTACAGCAATGGACCAGTTGATAAGATTTTAAATGTATATGTTTTAATCTTTAAGTTACTATTTATTGAGGTTTTTGTATCATAATTTAGTTTTCAATAATTTCATAATTTCTTTTCAATGGAGTGTAGCAGGGAAAGAAACCATGGAATATAGAATGTGTTGTATTCTGTAGAATATAGAATTTTCCATACATCAAAATAGATTATTTTTCTGATAAAATTTTTGTGTATGTTGGTAACTTCTATTTTTCCAGAAAAAATGAAAGGAATTCTCTCTAATGATCCTGAATGCCAACCCATGTCATAAAAATGGGATTTTGTTAAACTAATCATTTCTTTCTTCTAACAAATCCCTAGACTCCTGCAACAGACCCTCTGATCGATCCAGTACAGTACAGCCCTGTCATCTTCCCACAAAGAAAATCTGCTCATGTCATCCTCTGCTCTCAAGCCTTCCTTGGCTCCCCATTGCTCTTAGCGGTGACTGCCTATGGGGGCCACAGTTGCTATGGTTACCACAGCCCTTCTTGACTTGGTCCCAGCTTCCTCCTCCAGCCTCATCTCTTGTTGCTTCCAGCTCCACCCATGCACGCCACACCCCATCTTTCCATTTCGCAAAACAAAGCCTGCCATTGGGCCTCTCGCATGCTAAAGTCTGCCTTCCCCTTTCCATCCCCAGCTCTCAGAAACCTCGCCGCCACCCTCGGCCTGATCAGCTGCCTCCGCACATCCTTCAGGAACCCTTTCTCAGGAACCAGAGTCTGGGTTTCAGCACCCTTGATTTATACATGAATGCCTGGGAGTCACCTGAGTACGAGCATTAATTACTGTTTTCAGGTTTTCCATTTTCATAGAAATGGTGCTTGCTGGCACTCAGTACCTCCTCCGCCATGGCACTTCTCACGCGCTGTGCTCGCTGCCTGGCTACCTGCTCCCTCAACAGAGCCTGAGATGAAAGTCCTGAGGAGGT
>CAUYSK010028742.1:0-62302 GCA_963575035.1 Avahi laniger | reverse complement strand
TCATTCGACAAACCAAAGACATAACTAGTATTACTAATAACAACAGTGCTGTCACCTACATAGCACTCCCTGTGTGCCAGGCACTATTCTAAGTATTTTAATTTTTTTTATTTTTTTTGAGACAGAGTCTGGCTCTGTTGCTCAGGCTAGAGTGCCGTGGCATCAGCCTAGCTCCCAGCAACCTCAAACTCCTGGGCTCAAGCAATCCTCCTGCCTCAGCCTCCCGAGTAGCTGGGACTACAGGCATGCGCCAACATGCCTGGCTAATTTTTTCTATATATTTTTAGCTGTCCAATTAATTTCTTTCTATTTTTAGTAGAGACGGGGTCTTGCTCTTGCTCAGGCTGGTTTCGAACTCCTGAGCTCAAACGATCCTCCTGCCCTGGCCTCCCAGAGAGCTAGGATTACAGGCGTGAGCCACTGCGCCCAGCCAAGTCTAAGTATTTTAAAACTTAAACTTATCTATTCCTCAGAACCACCTCACAAGACAAGTACAATCATCACCCCCATTTTACAGATAAGGCCGAGTGCAGCCTAAGGGACACGGCAAGGAAGCAGAGAAGCCTGACGTGCAACCTGGGCCCCGCGTCCGATCTCCGACCACCCCGTGCTATGGCAGCCTCTAGGAACAGACACTGTTTGTCGGGCATGCCAAGCACTTTCCAGAATCTCTCACTTGCTCCTCACAGGAATTCCACAAGGAAGAGCTACAGCACTCCCACTTCACAGATGAGCACACTGAGATCCAGAGAGAGTCAGTGATCTGCCCAGTGTCATAGAGTTGACAAGCGGCTTGTCTGCTGGACTCCAAAGCCTAGTGCTCATAACTGCCATGTTCCTGGGCCTGAACAAAAAGCTCCACAGCCATGGAAGGGCAGGAGCTGGGGCTCGGCTCTCGTGCAGGGCAAAGGGAAGGGGTCTGGACAGACACAGCCGGAGCCTGGCAGAGTCTTCAGCCCCCTCCGACATCTCACCTCCTTGCCCCACCCGGACACAGCCCGTGACCCCCGCGGGTGGCTGCTGCTCTCCTCCCCGTCCCCAAAGTGCAGGTGCCTTCCTGAGTCTGCCCCTCCAGCCACACGCACTGCGGCCACGGCGCTGTCACTGCAGGGAGGACAGCCCGTCCTCTCCTTCTGCCCTCTAAGGAGTCATTCCGGTCACTCTCCGATGTTCTAGAAAGTTTATCCTTTTTTCCTGGGCCTCACTCGACCATCGAGACAAACGATACGAGCTGTATCCCGCTTCTGAGCTAAAGGTTCCCACACAGTACTCCTGTTCTGACTCATCGTCTTTGCCCCCAGAGCCTCAAGCCCAGGGTCTGGCCCTCGGCAAGTGCTCAGAAAGACAGTCCCGAATCCACGGATGGCTGTTCCGCTGCCCCCAGACCTGCGGAACCTGCCCCTCCCCTCCCGTTCTCCTGCATCCCCCACGTGCCTCGAGAGCTCACTTGGCGGAACTCCTCCCGCTGTCTGTGCCCCGACAAGCTTGCTCCGGTTTCGGCTGGAGCCTCTGCTCGACTCCACTCCACTCCACGTAGCAGCTAATCCTGACATGAGTCCTCACCCGTCCTGGAGGGAACTGTATGCTCTTCTCACAAACTGTCTCCCAGTCCGTGGAGTGAAGAAGCAACTTCACCCATAGAGAGGTCTGGCCTTTGTCCTGGCTCTTGGGAGGTCCAACCTGCTGCCAACCTTTGGAATAAAGAATTTGGCTGGTGTCTGCCACCAGTTCCTAGGAGGTAGCCCCCAAATCCTTGGGATTTCCCAAGTAGCAAGAGAATCCTTGCTATTCGTGGTGGGCCCTGATAGTTTATGCCAGTGAAGTGATTCATGGTGGTCTGGGCCCCTAGACAGCTTTTGCTAACAGGATGGCCCAGGATGGGGGTGGCCATGCCCCTGAGTTACTGTGACATCAGCCTGGCCTCCAGGAAGCGGGTTTGGAAGAAGAATTCAACTGAGTGACCAATCAACTGTGTCTACAGATGAAACTACAATTAAAATCTCTGAACACCGAAGCTCAGGGGGTCTCCCTGGTTTGAGAGGGTGACGCACAGGGACAGGACCATGGAGGGTCCTGAAGTGTGTTTGGGATCCTCCTACATCTGACCCTCCGTGTCTCCTCTTCGGCAGTTCAGATGTGCATCCTTTTGCTATAATAACACTGTGACCGTCTGTACAGTACGTTCCTGAGCTCTGTGAGTCATCCGAGTGAGCTGCTGAACCTGAGGGGCAGCGGAAACTCCCAAATTTGTAGCCAGTGGCCAGAAGTGATGGCGGGACCACTGAAATCGCAGCTGGCGTCTGCAGTGAGGGCAGTCTGGCGGGAGACTATGCCCTTCACCCGTGAGGTCGGGCTCAGCTCCAGTCGTTCAGTGTCAGAAATAGCCATGCTGGGTCTGGCAGCCCTACTGCACAGGCCCAGTGGAAGGATCGTAATCCGGTCCAAGGACCTTCCCGATACGATTATCCAGATTCTCTCTGGCACAGAGTTTGAGGCACTGTCACGAGATTCAAAGCCGTATGTGCACAGTGGAATACCACACAGCCTTAAAAAAGAAGGAACTCGTGTCACTTGCAACAGCATCAATGGACCTGGAAGACATCATGTTAAGTGAGAACAGCCAGGCTGACTGTCTCACTCACATGTGGCATCCTCAAAAGTCTGACTCACAGGGGCAGATGGCAGCATGCTGGTCGCCAGGGGCTGCAAGGTGGGGTTGGGGGGACGTTGGTCAAAGCACATGGAACGTCAGTTAGATGGGAGGAAGAAGCGCAAGAGACCTATTGCACCACGCGGTGACTATAGCTGGTAACAATGTATCGTACACTCAAAACTCACTAAGTGGATTTTAAGTGTTCTCATCACAAATAAATGATAAGTACGTAAGGTACTATATACGTTAATTAGCTTGATTTAGTGATTCCACAATGTATACATGCTTCAAAATATGTCATATGCCATAAATATGCACAATTTTTATTCACCAATTAAAATAATAAGGATAAAAAGATAGACCAAAACAGTGAACCACTTTAGCAACAAACAGTCCCAGATGATCTTCCAGAGGAAATTAGTAGGGAGAAGAGGGTCAGAACCAAGGGAGGGTCCAGGGGAGGAAAGGCAGTGGGCACGCCAGGGCCCTCCCTGGAGGGCGGGAGGCTTGTGTGCAGGGCCTAGCGTCTGAGTGCAGGGGAGTCCCTATGTTCATTGCTGGGGTGAGGCAAGGAGCCCCTCACCAGGGCCACATGCACCAGAGGAAAGCCCAGGGAGGGTGGTGGGGCATTGACAAGAGAACTGGTTTATGAATTGGTAAGACTGTGGCTCTTTTTCCTAATTAGCCGAGGATACGTTTGGGGTTTTTTTTTTTTTTTTTTTTTTTTTTGAGACAGAGTCTTGCTTTGTTGCCAGGGCTGGAGTGCTGTGGCGTCATCACAGTTCACTGTAACCTCAAACTCCTGGGCTCAAGGAATTGGCTACAGGTGCACATGACCACACTGGGCTAATTTTTCTATTTTTCAGAAACATAGGGTCTCGCTCTTGCTCAGGCTGGTCTTCAACTCCTGGCCTCAAGCAATCCTCCCGCCTCGGCCTCCCAGAGTGCTAGGATTACAGGGTGAGCCACCGCGCCTAGCCTTAGGTTCCATTTTAAAAAGTGGTCATTCCTAGAGGGCCGTTGGCACAATGGATAAAAAGTGGTAATTCCTGAAACCCCAGCACAGACATACCTGGCCCAGGGCCTCCTAGGTAAAGGGTAAAGACCATACGAATCTGAGGGGACCCCAACTAGGCCCGACCTGATGTCATCTCTTTCCCCAGAGACCTCAACTGGGAAGAACGTCATGTCTCAGTGTCAGGACAGGAGACGGTCTGCGCCGGTTATTCTCCTCTCCACGACAGAAGAGGTTCTGAGATGCCACCCGTACTTGGAAGAAGCCAGGTTAAAATGCTATTCAAGTCGAACTTTCTTGATATTACTCTGTCTTTCCCCAGGAGGCCTGCACTAGAACAAATTCGGACACCTGAGGCCTCTTCCTTCTATGCAAAGCAAAAAGCCAGCAGCAACCCCCAAGCTGATAAGATAAATCTGAAGAGCAAATTATGGTGTAATTTCCTATGCTGAAACTTTGCAGTTAATTTTAAAAAAAGGTTTCATTTTCCTATTGGTCTGATCTCACAGGAACATTTTACCTGTTTCTGTGAGGCATTTGTTCTCCTGGAAGAGAGGTGCTGATTGGCCCCAAACGACTGACAATCTGGTGTAATGAAAATTTCCAATGTAAACTCATTTTCCCTTGGTTTCAGCAATTTTAAATCTATATATAGAGATATCTTTGTCAGAATTGCATTGTTAGCTTCTCCTGATAAACTAATTGTCTCAGATTGTCATTGCAAACAGAGATCTATTAATGGGTCTCACCTCCCCACTGATCCCTCCTCTGTTCTGCCTGCTAGCATGTGCCAGCAACTTTGTCCACGGACACAGATGCGGTGTCATCTTAACAGAGAGCATCAAAACTCTGAACGTCCTCACCGAGAGCAAGGTGAGTACCTATCTGGCGCCATCTCTCCAGATGTTCTGGGGATACTGAGGGCTTTTCTAGACCATGAGAAGAACATCAGGGCTGCTGGAGAAGTTGAAGTTGGAATCGGTAGCTGGCTTCAGCCCAGCGAGACTTCTCCCCGACACTCCTTCCAGAGGAACAGAGGAGTGTAGAAGTTTTCTCAGTGGGAGGGAGTGGGAGACGCTCGTCGAGGATTTGCATGTCCAGCGGGCGGTTAACTCTGTCTCTTCTCTCTCGTTCCTGCCTGGGCCCAGACTCCATGCACTGACTTGATGGTAGCAGACGTCTTCGCTGCCCCCAAGGTAAGAAGCCGCATGGTCCGCTGGGCGGGCGGGCGACTCGGGGAGCAGCACCATCCACAGTGGGGGCAGGTGAGACTTGTTTAGTGGAGAACAAGCTGCACAAATTGACTGTAATACGTTAAATGTTTTCGAAGGATGAGAATTCTGATCTTTGCTCTTAAGCATGATGTGATGTTTCTGGTTTCACCTGAGTTAGAAGATGGGTATAGAAAGCTCAGATTTTCTAATTCTAATTCAGATCCTGGGTAAAGAAAAGCTCTCCAGGGTTTTGCCCAGCGCTTGGCACAGTGCCTGGAACGTAGGAGACGTTCGACAGATGCCTGTGGAATGAGAGAACTTTTCTGGCCCATACATTTCTGAAAAACCAGATGCTCTCACAAAAGCAGATATTGAGATTACAGGTTGAAGGAGCTTTCATTTTGTCTAAGAGACTTCCTATGGCAACAGAAAAGGCATCACCAGAGCCCCTCCTCTCCCACAGCCTGGTCACCGAACCGCCCCCTGGCTTCCAGGGCCAGTGGTCCGGAAACCCTCAGCTTGCTCTGTCCTGCCCAACTCCCCTCCAGCTGGGCCCAGAACGGCCTTGCAGGACAGCGTCCGACATGCCCCCCACCCCCGGCTGCCTGGGCATCTGCCTTTCTGCTCCTGTGCGTCTCACCCCCGCCCTCCATCTGCAGTGGGAGGAGATAGATTTGACAGCTGATAGTACGTTTTCTCTGACAAACACATGATACGGCCGTATCGATAGCTTTGTGCACTGCAGTTCCTGTTTTCATGGAAACACACAACTGAGAATGAAAGCCCCAAAGCCTAAATTTACCAGTGGTCTCCTAACTACCTGCTTTCCACCTGAACTAGAGGGGACACCTTGGCCAGGAGCGAAGCCCTGAGGGTCGGGCAGGGTCGCACTCTGGCAGCCCCGCCACAGAACAGGCCCTTCCTACTCCATGGGGAAAACTGCTCTTCAGGCTGCTCTTTATCTCCTTTCATTAAAGATTATCCCAGGAGCCTGACACAGGAAGAGACCCTGAAGGACACATACATGCACACACACATGCACACATACGCATACACAATTTACACATACACACAAAATCTCCAAGTCCTCCCAACCCAGGCGGTTCCTGCCAGAAGCCAGGAGTCCCTGGGCTGCTCTGGGCTCCAGGCTGCTGCTCTGCCGAGAGGCTCTACCAAAGCTGAGGGAAGGGGCCAGCTCACCAGGACCCGGCCCTGGAGGAAGCGCCAGGGTTGGAAGCGGGACTGCATCCGGTTTCAGCCCCAGTTCTGCCGTTACCTAGCTGTGGCCTTTGGTGAGTCTTCACACCCCTTTGCCTCTCAGTTTCCACACTGGAAGATCTGAACGTGATTAGAAGGTGATCTGGAGGATGATTGGAATCCAGCTCTTGCGTCAGTGGAAAGTGTTACTGTCAGATGTCACAACGCTGATCAAAAGCCCACACCAGAAGGAGGTCTGCCCCTCACGGGAGTGTCCGGAAGGGGCTACCTGGGAGATTTCTTCTGTGGCAGTGACTCTGTTAGAGTTCTAACTGGCTCTTGACCAGCCTCATTTAGGACCATGACAATCCAGCCCTGCTGGCCTTGTCCCAGTGCTGACACCCTGCGCAGCTCTGAACCAGCTCGGCTGGCTGGCGAGGGTGCTCCCGGGCCCTGCCCGACACTCCAGCAGCCGAGGCCAGACAGGCAGAGGGAAGCAGTCCGGGCAGGAAGCTGGGGTGGGATGGAGGGGCGTCCTTTTGTGGTAATACCAATGGAACTAAGAGTTTAAGGCCTTTAACTAAAACTGCCTTTAGAATGAGTTCTTTTAAAGCTTTTCCATTTGATGCTAGCTCTTTTCAATTCCTATTTTGTCTTAAATACCTTTAGAAAGTCCTTTGACTAATATCTTTAGATGGTTTTTTCCTATATTATGTGGCCATACACTGGTCAAACCTAAGAGGCAGTCTAATTCCTATGCTCCAACTGAAAGCTTCAGAAAGTCTCACTAGGTTTTGGTGGGAAAATAAGCAAAGGGGCTCTTCTTTGGACCTTCTTGAATCTCACTGTTCTCTCTGTAGCATCCTGGTGTCTGTCCACCTCTGACGCAGGGGTGTCTGCGGCCTCCTCATCACCCCTTGACCTCCCCACCTGGACTCATCCCCAGAGCCCAGAGGGGTGTGGTGATTGGTGGGAGGTTTCTTGACTCCCAGAGCCCAGAGATACCGACACGACTCTTAAATTTCCAATTGAAATCAGGGACCATGAGTGACTCTCAGCAGTTCATTAAGTGAATGTCCTTCCACCGGCCCTGCCCTTGGGACATCAAGCCCGGCAGGGGGGCGGGGGAAGTTCCTGTGGTCTGGGGTTCTGGTGCCTCAGTCTAGATCTTCCCAGAAAAACCTTAAAATAGGAAGTGCCCTTCTAGAACTTAGCCTGTGTAAATAAGAGATTAACACAAAGACTTACACAGATTACTCACAGCCACGTTATTTACAGAACCAAAAAACGACGACGACGACAGGGCATTGATAAATCATGGCGCAGCTATGCAGTGGGTTTCTACGCAGCTCGCAATCCCGTGTTCATAAATACCATTGAATGACTTAAGAAAATGCTTATTGCGTACGTTAAGTGCGAAAGGATTATAAACGGTATTAACAGTTGATGCCAATTTTGAAAAAAAGAAGTATTAAGAAAATATGGGAAGATATTTACTAAAATATTAACTGTAGTTATCTCTGACTGGTGGGATGAGTGGATTCATTTTTGTTGACTACATATTACCTTGATTATCAGAAAAAACATGTAACTATAAGAACTTTAAAGCTCACAGTGTGTCTCACAGAAGCCCCCCGGGATCTTGTCACTGCACATTCTGATTCAGCAGGTCCGGGGTGCAGCCTGCGAGTCTCCTTCCTGACAAGCCCCCAGGTGATGTCCGGGCTGCTGGGCCACGGCCCATGCCTAGAGTAGCAAGGGACTAGCGTGTCCTGGCCGAGGCCAGAGAGAGCTTTCTTCATCTGAACTGGATAAGGAAGCGGCTCAAGCTGGGACCCCTCTCCAGGCTCTGTGCCTTTGTTCTCAGTGGAAAACGGGGGGACGCACCAGGCCTGGTTCCCAACAAGAGCTGTCTCCCCACTTGTGCATTCCCTCTTCGAAGCCAGCGTTCCTAGGAGGAGCCAAGTGGCCAGGCCACAGCAGAGCGGCGAGCATCCCAAGGAGGCCCTGACCAGGCACCACTTGAGGCCAAAGGGCCTCGCCAAGGCCCAGCGCAACGGCACCCTCTCCCAGAAGCCTCCCTGATCTCCCCAGGCCAGATTCCTGGAGCACCTGGCCCTGACTTGGGCACTTACCTCTGCTGTGTGGGGACACGTCTTACCTTCTCACGTGGACCATGAGCCTCTGCACAAGCTTCCAACTCTCATGGGGAGGGCCGAGCGGGGAGTGCCGCCCACAGCAGCAGGGTTCAGGCCACAGGATGCAGGAGTCCAGGGAAACCTGGACTTTGAAACCTTGTAGGAATGAGGCAGAATCCGAGTAAGCTCACGTGGGCACTTTCCATGAGAGAATAGCTCACACAGAATAAAGGCAAAGACCCGGCTGTAGGGACGGACGTCCCGCGTGTCCCCACTCTGCCACTTACCTAGAGGGGCAGCTTTATTCAGGCCCCTCTCAGCACAGCCCTCCAGGGGGAGGAAACGGGGAGCTCTGGGGAGAAGCTGCCACATTTGCAGGGAATTGGGAGCTGTGCGTCGGGGTCTGTGACAGTGCCCGGCGCCCTTGGTTCTGTGGGAGACTTGAGCAAACTCACCTTCTCTGTTTGTCCTCCTGGAAAGAAGGAATCAGGAGGAAAAAATCTCCCTCCTGTGTCTGAAGTGAGCGAGCACACAGCTGTCTGTGGCATTTCTCTTTCCAGAACACCAGTGAGAAGGAAACCTTCTGCAGGGCAGCGACCGCGTTGCGGCGATTCTACAGTCTCCGCCAGGATGACGTCTGCGGGGGCGCGGCTGCCCCGCCGTGGCTCCACAGCCACCAGCACGTGATCAAGTTCCTGAAAGGACTCGACAGGAACCTCTGCAGCATGGCACACGCGGTAAGCCTGTCCTCACACGCGGCAGCCTCACTTCTAACCGCTCCTCCTTGGCGGGCGCAGTGGCTCACACCTGTAATCCCAGCACTTCGGGAGGCTGAGGTGGGAGGATCGCTTGAGGCCAGGATTTTGAGACTGCAGCGAGCTGTGATCACACACGGCACTCCAGCCTGGGTGACAGAGTGAGACCTTGTCTCTTAAGAAAAAAAAAATTTCTCCTTATGAGTCGCGGTACTCTTGATTAATGGACCCATGCATCCAATGAGTATTCGCTGAAGCCCTGCAAGTACCAAGTACTGTTCCAGGCACTGGAGATGCAGCGTTAAAGACACGCAGGCAGAGTGGAATGCTCTCGTGGAATGTTTCACTGCGGGAGTTAGAAAACCACGCGTGTAATCCGATGTCCAGTAACAGTAAGTGCTATGGAGAAAAATACAGGAATAAAGAACCTAAAGGTCACAGGGGAGGGGGCTGACTTAGGAGTTGGTGACGTTATCTGAGCAGATATTTGAATGAAGAGAGGGAGAAGCCAGTGACCAACCAGGGAAAGAACATTCCAGGCAGAAGGAACAGCTGTGCCAAGGCCCTGAGGTAGAAACGAGCTTCATGTGCTCACAGCGCAGCAGGAAGGCCCGTGGGGCTGGATCAGAGTGGGCAGAGGGGACTGTCCCAGGAGATCGGTTCACACGAGGCTTTTGGACTCAGCTCCAAACATGGTGGGAAACACCTGCAGAGCTTTGAGCAAGGCCAAGACTAGCGTCTGATGTCTGTGATTTAAAATGACCACTCTAGCTACTGCCTGGTTTACAGACTGGAGAGAATCACAGAAGCAAGAGGTCCTGCTGAGAGGCGCCCACCGCAAACCAGGCTGGGGACGACGGTGGCTTGGACAGGGTGGAAGCAGGGGAGGTGGTTAGATCTGGGATGTAACTAGAAACAGAGACAGAAGGATTTGATGACAGATCGGTCGTGCGGGTGAGAGACAGAGGAGCAAAAGGTGACCTCTTGGGGATGGTCGGTGCTGTTTACGGAGACATGGAAGACCGGGGGCAGAGCAGGGCTGGAGGTTGCGCAGAAGATCCAGGTTCGATTTTGTCTGTAGTGAGTGTGAGGTGCCTGTTGGATAGCCAAGTGGAGATGCTGAGAAGATGCCCGAAAAGTCTGGATCTTAGGGGAGAGGTCAGAACTCGCAGCAGAGAATGGAGAGTCCTCAGACAGATGCTATTTAAAGCCTGAATGACAGAGAAAGGGAGAGACCCAAGGCCTGAGCCTAGAGGCCTCGAACGTAGGCATGTCAGGAAGAGGAGGGTCCAGGAAAGGAGCCTGAGAAGTGGCAGCCAGGGAAGTCGCACAGCACTGGGGAGTGTGGCCCAGAAGGCAGGTGAAGGAGCTCTTCCAGCAGGAAGCAATCACCTGTGTGGAACGTCCTGCAAGGTCGTCAGGTGAGACGGAGACTGAGAAGGGCCACTGGGCTCAGCGTGACGGAGGTCGTCGAGATGCTGGTGTCAAGGGGGCAGGGAAGGAAGCCGACTGCAGCGCTCACTAGAGGACGGGGAGGGGACAGGGGAACAGAAGGGACAGCGAGTGTAGAAAACTCTCTGGAGGTGTTTTGCTGCAAGACCGCAGGGAAACAGAGCAGCCGAAGGGCAGTATGGAGCCAGAGACGCGCTTTTCGGGTGGGCGCACGCTCGGCACGTTAGTGGCCGACGGGAACGATCCGGTGGAGAAGGGAGAACCAACTACACGGCAGAGAGGGAGAACAATCAGAGGGCAGACGTCCCTGCAGCCAGGCGATGTTATCTAATCCTGGGTGGAGAGCAAGGACTCCACCCCGTCCTGGGCCCACTGCCTTACTCAGGAGGCAAGAATAGGGCTGACACAACACACATTCTCCCCATTAATTCTCTCATGTCATGACGCCGGCAAGGAGGCAAACGATTGCCCCACCTACAAAAGAAATTGAAGCTTTTATAAATTAAGGAGTTCATCCCATCCCAAAAAATGCAGTTAATGAGCAGCATGCTGAGATTCAAACCCAAGCAGCGCCTGCTGGTAGGCGTCTGGACTGGGTCCCACCGTTAGGGCCACCGGGCCATGGCACTGCTGTTTAACGGGCAGGTCTGAGCCTGCGCAGCCACGCCCCTCCCTCTGAGCAGCACCTGGCTGGGACCAGAGACTGCGGCAAGCCCTGAAGGCAGACAGGCAATGGTGGTGCAGTGACCATTTCTAGAAGCGTAAGTGGCATGTACCCAAAACAGGCACATGCTGCTGGCCTCGTGGCAGCATCAGACTCCTCAGCAAGCTGGACTGGAGGCCCTGGTTTGACAGTTGTTCGGGTGGCAGGTGCCAGAGTGGGCTTGCTCGGATAGACGGGCGTGACAGCACAACTCGAACGCTGATCTGTGCAAGCTAATGAAATGTTTCTTTTCTAGAGCCACTGTCCTGTGAGTGAAGCCAAGCAGAGTACACTGAGAGACTTCTTGGAAAGGCTAAAGACGATCTTGAAAGAGAAATATTCAAAGTGTCGGAGCTGAATATTTTAATTTATGAGTTTTTAATAGCTTTATTTTAAAAATATTTATATATTTATAATTCATCATAAAATAAAGTATATGTGGAATCTAACAGCAATGGCGTTTAATGGTATTGGCTATGTTTACTTGACAAATAAAGTCATGGTTTGCAACTTTTAGGGAAACCAATTTAATTCACCGAGAGACTATAAATGCGGTGGAAGCAAAACAGGAAAGACCGCTTCCCTCTCGAGGGTCCCTCTCTAGCTGGGGACGTGATGCACAAGATAATTAAAGAAAACGAGGCCATACAAGATGTCAAGGATAAGTGAGAGAGTTCGGGTTCATGAGTCCTACTGACTCTACCATATGTTTCTGAACAGAAAAGGTATCACCTGGATGCTTAGAACATTCTTCTCCCCTTGCACAAGGATTGTTACACCGAGTCTGTAGAAAAAATAGCAACCCTCACACACTACATGGCTCTGCAGTGAACAATACTTACAGTCATAATGTAAATTCCCTTGATTACCGTTAGAACCAATCAACAGACAAAGCACAGAAGACTTAACTACGGTGAGAGAACAGACTCTCAGTGCTGTTCACCTGACACTGTGAAAGGTACGGCTGGAAACGGCTGGGAGGTAAAACAGAAGTAGAAAAAGAGAGGCAGGGCGCTGACATCTCCGACTCACACTGAGAAGGGTCAGTTAAACAATACAAAGGTTCATGGAACAAGAACAAGAAATGTAAGTATTTATTCAAAACTGCACTGGTAACAGAACTAAAAAAATTTACCACAAAAAAAATTTAGAAGCCGGGCACTGTGGCTCGTACTTGTTTTCCCAGCTACTTGGGAGGCTGAGGCAGGAGGCTCACTTGAGGCCAGGAGTTCGAGGCTGCAGTGAGCTATGATTGTGCCACTGAACTCTAGCCTGGGTGACAGAGCAAGACCCTGTCTCTAAAACTTAAATTAAACATAAAAATAAATAAATAATTTGGAAGCAGTAGTGTAAATTACATAAACTCTCATTTTTCAATAGGGAAATCAATATATAATAAAGTTGATAAATCAAAATATAGGTAGTAATAGTGGTCATGAATTGATTGTTGTAGCTGGGGATGTGTACGTGGGGGTTGACTGTACTATTCTACTTTTATACATATTTGACAGTTTTTGTAATAAAAAGTGAAGGAAAAAACCAATAATGAATGAATCCAGAAACCTTTGTAATTACGATAGTAGCCACTGGAAAAACTACAAACAAGAAAGGGAAGACCGCTTGCTAGGAATGGAACTTGGGCAAAGGAGGTGGGCTGGGGACTCGGCTTTCAACTGCCAAGTATCCCTGTGTTACCATACGCATAAACGATAAAGTGTTTTTTAAAGCTAAAGAATAAAATTAGAAGGACGATAATTGTCGGTGAAGCTGTGGAAAAACCGGAACCCTCATACATTGCTAGTGTGATTGGAAAATGGTGCAGCCACTGTGGAAAATGGTTTGGCAGTTCCTCAAAAAGTTAAACATAGTTTATGACCCGGAAACTCTAATCCTAGGTATATACCCAAGGGGACTGGAAACATACGTCCACATAGAAACCTCTACATGAATATATTCATAGCAACATTATTCATAATAGCAAAAAAGCAGACACACCCAAATGTCCAAACTGATGAATGGATAAACACAATGCGGTGCATCCATGAGGTGGAATAGTACTCGGCAATAAAAAGGAAGGAGGTGCTCACACACCACAAAGTGGATGAACCCTGGAAACATCACCCTAAGCGAAAGAAGCCAGACGCGGCAGTCCACAAACGGCATGATCCTATTTACATGATATATCCACGACAGAAACATCCAGAAAGACAAAAATAGAACACTGGGTGCTAGAGGCTGGGGGTTTGGAGGAACAGGTGGGGACCAATGGTGGGGATGGGGTCTCCCTTGGGGTGATGAAAATGTTCAGACACCAGACAGTGGTGATGAACACACAATTCTATGAAAACACTAAAAACTGCTGAATTGTACACTTTAAAAGGATGAATTTTATTGTATGTGAATTATATCCCAATAAAGCTTTTATTTTAAAGAAATTAAAGAGGGCACAAACCAAAACCAACTGTCAGGCCAGCGAAACTTGCCTTTTGAAGACATTCTCTGCAGGAACGTGGATCTCGTAATGGTGATTGAGCACTTTTCATCATTGCTTACGCACATGTGACAAAAATTGATCCTGGTACTAAAATTACACCAAAATATGTAACATCTTTTTAACCCTTTCAAAATAAGGGAATAAATCAAAAGCTTAAAGTCTCACCCCGACCGCAGCCAGTTTCACTCTGCCCACATAAGATACCAGCATGCCAGGGGCAGCAAGTAACTAAGAGAGTCACGGAGGCGTGTAAGGCCAATCGGAGAAGATGTGCACTGAAAATTTTAATTTCCTTCCTTCTTTGATGGGACTCGTTTGCATTCGATGGCTAATGTGAGCCGCAGTCTGCCACAGGATGTGCCTGGCAGGTTACAGTTCATACATGAGGCTGGGATGGCAAAGGCAAGGCTGTCAGGAGAAAGATGTACAACAGGCCACAGAAGGGACACGTGCCAGCTGAGTGGGTCTGTCGTGAGATGAGCTTTGCTGGTTGAGGTGCAGCCAACATTCCTGTTTACTCCCAGGCAGGTGGTTCTGGACTCTAGATGGAAACTTCCAACAATAAGCCTCTGAATTTGCCAAGAGAGTGAAAGAACACAAATCGAGGAGGATACACATGAGAGTGGGTAAAAAATCTTCAGGATTAAGTGAAAGTTAAATTGTTGTCATTTAAGCACATTCATTTAGGCAACAGCCACAGCTGCAGGGGACCTGCCTCTTCTCCGCACATGGGATGAGAGACGTTGACAGCAAAGGCCAAACCGCACCCTCCTGGCTATCAGCTCCCTCCACCTTTTGCCACAAATGGGTGTCTCTAACTGGCATCTGGTAGGCTAATATTTATTGTATAAATGAATGGGGAAAACCCCCACTTGGCTCAAATCTATGGCTATATGTCTTTTATTGACACGTTCCTGGGCCACAGTTGGAAACGCTGGCCTCTGATGAAAACGCCACAGGGGCTCTCGTGTTGCTGCCGGTCTGTCCGAGCCACGGAGCCCGCCCTCCACTGTCCTTTGCTGTTCTCCACCTGTCATCTCAGGTGGCCGCTCAGGGTGTCCGAATCGTCTGAGCACAGAGAATCTCAAGATAAAGCACCACAAACAGCTTTCTCACGGAGCAAGGCCTGGCCTGGCCTCTTGATTCCTCCCAGCTTCTGCTGAGGGCCATGCAGGCACCTTTTCCGGTCACAGGGCTGATTTCTAGGATCAATTTATCAGCTCAAGTTGGAGTTCCATCCTCAGGTGCAGTACTAAAATCCCCCAGTTAGCTGTCAGGCCCGACATCTCCTAAATTGGTTTTTCGCCCTTAAGCACCCAGACATTCTCTCCTCAGCTCTCTGAAGTGCCTCTCTGCCAATACATCCTTCCTCTTGTCTTCTTCCCAGTCTGACTTTTGGGCTCTAAGCTGTCTGCTGTTTCTTATTTCCTACTAGCCAGTGTTAAACCAAACACAAGTATGTTCTCATGTTTTGTGTGTTCACTGCACGCCTAGGGACCTACTAAGCAACATGAGTAAGAGGAAGACAAGACACGTTTGCTCCCTCGGTCTGAACCATCACGAGAGCAGGAGAAACAGCCAGGAGGGCGGAAGACTGTTTCAGTCCCCAGGACACGGGCGTGGACACCATCTGCTCTCCGAGCTGCCGTGTCTTGCTCTCTCCCCTCCGGTCCTTCGCAATCTCTCCAGCAGTTGTTCTTATAAAACACAGCGTGAGTGACCCATTTAAAATTCTTCCCTGGCTTCCCACTGCTTACAGAAGACTCTTCCGCAAGGGGATTCCAGCCTCCCCTTTCCCTTTCGGGCTTGCACGCCCCCACCCCTCTGCCGTGCTTCGGCATATCGCCAGCACGCGGGCCTCCAAACTCAGCGTCACTCCTTCCCTGCTTGTGGAACTGCTTCAAGACCTCGCACGGCAGCATGTCCCATTCGAAGCAGCTTTTCCGAACGTTTGGTCAGGCAGACGTGCCAGGTGCCACGCTGGCCGCAAGGGCAGGACGCCGTGTGGCCGCTCGCCACGCACCCACCGTTACCTCGCCCTCACCGTGCTGCGCTGCCAGTGTCCGTTCACGGGGCCGCGTCTCCTCCCTGAAGGAGGCTGAGTTCTGCGAGGACGTTCTCCTCAGCGCGGCGCAGGGGTGCAGTAGACGCAGAGGGGACGTACACAGACAGCCTGAGCGGCTACAGCAGGAGAGATGCACTTAAAGCAGGATAACGGACGGTGAGCAGCATAACCATGGTGGAATAGAAAATCAAGGCCAACAAAATATTTCTGTAATGCCTCCGCTATTTTTAGGGTTGGGTTAGGCAATATCCTCTTGCGAAGATTGGTATCAACTCTGAGAAATATTTTATTCAGTTGTAAAGCCCCAGATAAATTGCTTTGTACCACTGGAGAAATAAAGCCTTTGATTAAAGACTAAAATTTCCCCAGCCCTCAAAAGGGATGGGGGAGGGAAACAGATGTAGGAGAATGTCTCATCTGTCACAGTCTTTAGTCACAGCCATGAACGTGTTTGGGTAAGACAATCTGATGTTCTGATAACGCTGATAAAAGTAACTTGAAGATTGGGTCACAGGAAGCCCAAGATAAATGCTGAGAGGAAACAGGTTCTTTTTGAAGTAGCCTCTTCATAATCATTTTCCCACACATTTGTGCAACTTCCGAAGGAGGACTGAAGGCCTGATTTGCTTTGCAAATGGAACAGCTTAAGAGTAAGAAATTTAGATAACAACAATGTGTTTGGAAGGCTCCCCCAGCTTGCTTTAACTCTAGACTGTGGCTTCAGAACTGACTGAACGGTTCCTGTAAGGCACAGGCTAACTCTTCATTTATTTGTATACTACCTTGTTTTAAAAACAGATTCAAAGTGATTTACTAGAAAAGATTAAGACAAAAAAAATAACAACAATATTATTTAGGACCAAAGAAGGAAATAGGAAATAGAGATCCACAGAAAACAGACTGTAGTGAGCAGGCCATTCAGATTTCAGTCGATCAGCCAAAGCAAAACAAAAAGCACATTGTTTCACCCAACCCTGTACACATGAGGGGGTAAAACAGCCCATTAGGCTTCTGTTTAGCTTGAAAAGAGATTCCCCTTGAGGCTCTTCACAAGATGGTGTGATGGACGATGTCCTCTGCAGGGTCCTGGCAACACAGCAGTAACAGGCCTCCTCAGGGAGGGCCTCAGTGGTGCTGCTTGACGAAAGTGAACATATAGCTCCAAACTCAGCTGGGGAGCAGGGACAGAGGGTGCAGAGGTGGCACTCTTTGTTATCTTGCTCATGGGATGGCGGGCCTTTGATTTGCATGTTCTACAAACATGTGGGAGAGTTTTACATAAGCTGGAAGTTGTAAACAGGAAGAGAGCAAGGTCTGGAATGACCAGAGCAGTTGCCTCTCTTATACAAAAAACAGGCCTTTAAGACACAAAATTACAGCCAAATAGGAGGAATAAAAGTTCTAGTGTTTTATACCACTATTGGATGACTACAGTTAACAATGATACATATTTTCAAATAGCTAGAAGAGAGGATATTGAATGTTCCTACCACAAAGAAATGATAAATGTTTGAGAAGATAGATACGCTAATTACCCTCCTCTGATCTCTATACATTGTATGTATTGAAACATCACTATCTGCCCTATAAATATGTATAATTATGGGTCAATTAAAAAATAAATTTTGAGGCTGGGCATGGTGGCTCACACTTGTAATCCTAGCACTCTGGGAGACTGAGGCGGGAGGAATGCTTGAGGCCAGGAGTTTAAGACCAGCCTGGGCAATAGCAAGACCTTGTCTCTACTAAAAAATTTTAAAATTAGCCAGGCGTGGCAGCATATGCTTACAGTCCCAGCTACTTGGGAGGCTGAGGCAGGATGATTGCTTGAGCCCAGGAGTTTGAGGTTGCAGTGAACTATGATGACACCACTGAACTCTAGCCTGGGTGACACAGTGAGATTCTGTCTCAAAAAAAAGGTAAAATAAAATTTAAAAAAATAAAGTAAAAAATAAAATCTGAAACTTATTAACAAATCAAAATTTCTCAATGTCCACTTTGAATTTCTTAAGGCTGCCTAGTACAATGTCTGATAATCAATGTTTGCCAAAAGAACATATGATGAACAATAATCCAAGCAATGTTATTGTTTTGGAGATACTTTAAATTTATAAAGAGTTTCTGAAGAAGATCACGGTATTGTTACCACTGATCCATGTTTCCTCTAACCTTTTAGTGGGATACATTCTACATACACACTAAATTATGACCTGAGAACTGGTTTCTGTTCTCAAACATCTACTGAAAAGGATAACAGAACTTAGACAAAAATATTTTTGCTGAAAAAAATGTCTCTCACAAATTTTTTTTTTTTTCTGAGACAGAGTCTGGCTCTATCTGGGCTAGAGTGCTGTGGTGTCAGCCTAGCTCACAGCAACCTCAAACTCGTGGGCTCAGATGATTCTCCTGCCTCAGCCTCCCAAGTAGCTGGGACTCCAGGCACGCGCCACCACGCCCAGCTAATTTTTTTCTATTTTTAGTAGAAACGGGGTCTTGCTCTTACTCAGGCTGATCTCAAACTCCTGACCTCAAGCGATCCTCTGGCCTTGGCCTCTCAAAGTGTTAGGATTTTAGGCATGAGCCATCACGCCCAGCCACAAATTTGTTTTATGACGCTTTCTGTTTAAAAGAACCACAACATTAAGAGTTTCTGGGTGTGGAATTACACAAGCCTCTCTTAACCACACAAAATTAAGATATCAAGCACAAAGAATGTGCTCCTTAACATCAAGATGGAAATAAACACAAAGAAAAGAAGACAACCACCACTACAGACAGTAGGTAAAACATTTTTATTCTTACTTAATCATGCTGCATGTATACATACGATATCAATATATACAACTTGAACAAATACAATTTATACATAAAACACAACAGAAGTGTGGCTTTTGAAATTGATGCAACAAACTTACTGTACAATTTGTAATTCTGGCCAGTATACAGCATTATAGTAATGCTATTAAAGTTATTAATGATTTAAATTAATCAGACTACAGTATAAGTTCAAAGGCACTAGAAAGATCTATGTTTTCTTCTAGTATTTTAAGAACAAAGAATAATTAAAAAGGAAAACAAATGCATACATTAAGAAACTGGGCAGACACTGGCGTGCTTAAATGTAAACTCTACCCATTCCTTAATTCACAGCCCTGTAGGAAGGAGAGGGACCTTCCTTAAGAGTCTATTAAAAATAGACTTAAAAAGAAACAAAACACCCAAAAATCATAATCATAATTTTAAAAACATGTTACAGATGAAGTACCATCACCCTCTCCCCCAAAGTAACCTTAAATTTCCTGCTGCAAAAAAAAAATTCCCCTTTCTGCAGAAAGTAAGTGAAATAGCTTGTGAAATGGATTCCATCTGTGGGACAAACATGTAGACACAGACTTTCTCCTTGATTAGCCTTATACTTTACATGAATCTAAACAAAAATGGAGAGTACTATTATATTTTAATATCCTATTAGCATATGTAATCATAAGGTTTATTAGAGAACATACTACCAACAACTCTACCAAGACTCCTTTTAATAAATAAATATTACTTTTTAAGTTAAAGACAAAAAAGAATACCCATTCATCAATAACCTATATCTATATATGTGCCACTCATTTTAAATCTGCATATTTATTTCAAATAATGAGCAAATTTGTTCATCTATATCCTTTCATGAAATTAACACTGAAGTTGCAAAATATTTCATCTATGGACAGAGTCACAGTAAGTATGAAGAGATTACAGAACTGCTAAGACTGGAGCTAAATGAATAGCTCTAAAGTCAGTGTCCCATATTTTCATATGGAAATTCAGGCCTGGCTTGAGTATCAAATTTTGGTATTTCATAAGATGTATAGTTAATGTTCACTTGGTATAATCACTTCTAACATAACGCTTTTTGTAAAAAAAAAAAATTGATATAGTAGCCTGTTTTAAGAATTTCTCAACTGACTTTTGATAGATTGACTTTTAATTTTGACTTTCTTTTTTTTTTTTTGAGACACGGTCTCACTCTGTTGCCCAGGCTAGAGTGCAGTGGCATGATCATAGCTCACAGCAACCTCAACCTCCCAGGCTCAAGTGATCCTCCTGCCTCAGCCTCCTAGTAGCTGGCACTACAGGCGCTTGCCACTAATGCTCAGCTAATTTTTTTTTAATATTTTGTAGAGATGGGGTCTTACTATGTTGCTCAGTCCAGACTCAAACTTCTGGCCTCAGTGATCCTCCCGCCTCTGCCTCCCAAAGTTCCAGGATTACAGGTGTGAGCCATTGTGCCTGGCCTATTTTAACTTTTATAGATTTCTTTTTGTTACTGTGGTGGGGTGGAATAGAAAAAATATCTTACATACTGGCTTAAATTTCTATGATGTTTTAAAGCTTAATTCAAGAGTTATTCATTTCCTATTTACTGAATTGTTAAAGCCTAGAAACATGGACTTTTAAAAAGAAGCATGGATCTTTTTTTTCTACTAGCAAAATTAAGATTTCTGTACAGTAATTACTAACAGAGTTAAGTGTGCATCATCAAAAACATTTTACAATTACCAAAATATTCTGCTCACACAAAGCTTTTACGAGACATGTATTTATCTCAAGTCTTCACGGAACCTAAACAATGCCCCACGGAGTAAAGTTACAAACTTCTAACTACCTTGCACCCTACAAAGAAAATGCTCCCAGTGAAATGCAATTCTAATTACCTCGAAAATATTCACCATACACAGGACATTTAGTACTCCACTTCTGGAATGTACTTTAAATTTATGGACACATTTTTACCACCACTCACCCCTACTCTGTATACAGCTTTGTAATTATAAATCAATATTTAACCACACTTTTAAAAATAATATTAATTTAATAAATACTAAACTTACAAAGTCTCAAAACCTTTGCAACCAATGTGTTTCAGGGCTGATTACATAATTTTAAAACCTGTAAAACATATATTAAGTGGTTTAGGAGTAGAGCAACTTTCAAAAAAAATGAAAATTTTGTAAACAGCCACAAAAGAACAAATAATTCTATTACAACTTATTTTACTATAAAATAAACATAATTTTTATTTATAGAGGAATATGGTCTAACTGGATTAATAGTAGAAATTCAGGGAAGAATTTTTTTTTATAAAATATGAAGAAAAACAATGTGTTTTAAAGGCAAAGAATAAAAGATATTTTTCTTGCTTAGCTGCATTTTCTGGAAATGGAGACCCTTACCTGGGAGATACAGAGTAATTTCCATCAAAATTTTGAACTCAAAGAAAAGCATCCATAAGTCACACTTCAAAGTAAATATTTAAAAATACACATACAGGCAAAGATAAATGGCCAGTACTTAGCTTCTTAATTTTCTGCAAGAGTAGCTCCTTTATACTTAGGTACAATTCAACGTTTCAAGAGAACATGAAACCAGAACAAAAAAAAAATATGATTTGACTCAAAGTAGCCAAAAAGGTCAGGAAAGGTCTGGATGGAACATATTTTTGCCTTTTTTTAAACATGTATACTTGCAAAGATTGTTGAATTACAGAATTTTCTACAGGAGATCAATAAGATCAGTCATCTCATACTTAAAATGCAATGAATGCTAGAAAATCAGAATGTGTTTAAACAGGCTGAGTGGGTTGGTGTTAGGACAGAGTCATTTCTTAGATGTGCAGCCGAAACATTCATATACAATAACAGTGCAACACCACACAATCTGATCTGCTACTTTCTATGTGCAAAACAAGACATACTTTTTTTTCCTATTTTGAAATTTTGGTTGTCTAAATATACAGCAGTTGGGTAAACAGCTGACTGATTTACATACACATCTAAACTACAACTCTGTATGGTACGAACGCTTCCCCAACTTCCCTGCACAGTACAACTGAAGAGCAGTATGACAATTCGAACAGTCACCAGCTGTACAATTTTAATATGTTATATTAATATAGCTAGACTAAAAGTTATTAGGCAAATTATTGTGTCCAGTTTTACTCCATCATTTACAGCTTCATTATGTGAAGTTACATAGAAGTCTTCAGTGTTTTAATTAAAGATTTTGTCCAAGCATGAGAATATCACTAATTTTTATTGTAACTTTAAGTCTGTAACAGTCACTGAAGTAAAGAGTCAATAACAGTTTCAGGCTTTGCAGAACGCTTTCTGTTTAGAGAAGAGAAAAAGAAAGCATGAACGCTTTCCTAAAAGAATGAAATGCAAACACTTTACATTATGTAGTAGAAAATACAAGGTGACCATAGAGTCTGGAAACAGGCCAAGTTTGACATGTTTGACCACATTAAGTGACCAATTAATTCCCATCTTTTCAGGCTAGGGGAGGGTCATCTAGAGTAAGCACAAGAGGATGAAACCCCACACCACTGTGCCAGAGTAATGAGGGACTGGGTGGATGGTAATTTCCAAAACTGAACTAGACCGTGTGGCCAGGCCAAGTGGGCTGCATGCTTGCCAGATCTGAATCCCACGATTCTCTCTTCTGAGTATGCTAAAGATGCAGGTGGATTCAGAGAAAATCAGAGACACAAATCATCTGAGGTAATACCTCACAGATGCACATGTAGGCAACTGATAGAAATGCCACGTTAATGCACCATGGTTATTGCAATTTTGCCTAAGTACATCCAACGATGTCTTTCTAATGAGGAATAGCATATTGAACATATCATGTAATGTAATGTAATATAATCAATAAACCATTTATTGTATATATTTGCCCACGTTTATGGCTATCATTTTCTTAGGGTTTTCATGATAGAGCAGGCTAATTCTAGTACACAGAGATGCAGGGTTTGGCTCATATAATGTTGGTTCATACATTTTTTTCTTAGGTTAAACTAAAAAAGTACATATTTTAAAATAAGCATTCTGGCAACTGTATTCAAATATCATATAAAATTATTTATTTGTTTAAGTCCACATATTTAAAAAAAAAGGGTAACTAAAAGTGAGAGCTCTCATAAATAATCCATAAATAACCTGTAAATAACTCAGAAATGAGCCCTCTATTCCCACAACCAACTAGGAAGAGAACAGCAGCCACTTGCGTTAGATAGAACTGCTCTCCAGTTGGCCCCGGTCCCTGTCACTGCCCATTTTTCTCCTACACTGAGGCCAAATGTCTTACCATTTATCATCACGCTTGCACTGTAATTTTTCCTACTAACTGTACAGTTAAGAGGAAAATATCTCTATTAAAAGTAGAAAAGTAAAAAATATATATAAAGGGACTCATTTTCTTAGAATGATTTGCTTCATTCATTGATACGTGTGGCTTCTGTTGGCATATGAAGTTCTGAACTCCTCACATAAATGCTAAAGAATGTAAAAATCTATACACTTCAAATATGCAACTGGTTCCCCCACCACAAGTTCAACTATCCCACATTTATAAGTGTTAAGTTATAAATTAACACTTTCAGTATTAGGTGTCTATGAGGTTATGTGACACAAAAATATTAAAACTGTACAACCTCACTCACATGTAACTCAAGTCCATGCACTTGAAGTAAAGAAAAAAGCAGCTTATTATTTTCTACCATTTCAGGAGCCCTGAAGTTTTACAGTCAGTTTAAATAAGCTGAACAGTACTTGATGCAGAAAAGGGAGAGAAAAAAAAGGCTCCAATGCGGGGCTCCTGCATCCTGATTTCCCTGGGCTTATGTGATGACATGTGGAGACCACCCAACGGTCAAAACCAGCGTCCAAAGGAGAGGAAAAGACGTCCAGAGAAGTTTTCCTTAACTGGTAACTGAGGAAATTAAGGTTCTTGGGGCAATGTTTATAATAGAAAAACTAACCAGTTAAATATAATACCTTGGGAGTCTAACCATGCAAATTAATTAGCATCTCACTAGAAGAATTCCTGCAAGAATTAAGGAATTAAACAAGATAGTAGGTGATCCATTACATACTTGGAAAGAACAAAGTGAATTAAAAATAAATTCTACTATTCAGGAGGGCTAAGGAAGTTGAAAATTAAATCTTTAGCCAGATTTAATTTACTCAAATTCTAACTACATAAGGAATTTGACTTTTAATGTGTCAGCCAAACATTTATTATGTTAACTAAATAAATTTTTATTTCCTTTAAATGTATCTAATTGGAATATCTCACTACTTTCATTACATGGGACTGAGGGGCAGTCCTTACCTTCTCCCTGTCTTTGGCCTTGCTTTCCCCTTGGAAGTCCGTGGCCTCTCTAATTTCATCAGAGACTGGCGCAGACTCTCCTCAGTATAAGCGAGATACACGTGGGAAAGGTCCACTTCAAAGGGCTGAGTAAAGGAAACACATACAAGGCACTCTTACAGGAGAAAGTTAAATCAGATTTGGGGGAAGACTTAAAATATTGAATAAAATCCTAGAAAAAAAGCCACATAAGACCAAACCAAACAAATGTCTCAAGATATCTAATCCCAATATCTAAAATGCATTCATCAAAGGTTGGTAAATAAGAATCCCTCACATACTATAAATTTCCTTTGACATAAAGAAAAACTGTTGCTGTTAACCCTAAAGCTGCTCCCTCCTCTTGTTAACCGAGAACTAGAACTAACTTTGAAAGGGGAGACAGACACAGTCTAGTCTCTAACTACAACCCCATGATGCAGAGAGGTAGTGAAAAGACTCCTAACGGTGACTCTGTGCCGCTCGTGTAGAGTAGTGAGCCTGCCATGGGGGTAAGCAGAGCTGTCTTCATCACCACACCATTCCAGAGCCTTTATTTCCAAAAGATGAGTCCACTTTTCATCAGAGCCAATTAACAGATATCAGGGTGACAACACAATTTAATGGCTCATATTCCTATAAAGAAACAACTGCAGTTTTAAAAAGAACAAAAAAGTACTCTTACATCTTTCTCCTTTTTATCAGGTACTGGAGTTTGCTTCCTCATGTTATTTCCTGTATATGCAACACATTTCTCAAAAAAAGAAAAGGAGGGGGACAGAAATGTCTTAATTAGTAATTAACACCATGAATTAGGCAAATTACTGTGAGATAACCTGATGTTACACTGGCAGAACATGATTGGAAGTGGGAGCAGACATGCCCCAGAGGTCACTCAGTCCCATGGAGCCCCTGATGTTGACCATTTCCACCTAGACCATGATCTGTGTGTTATAGCTTACTAGTTATTATAAAATATAACACAGCTAATTGGGAAAACATCTTCTCCGCCCTACTGGATTCTCCTCTAATTCATCCTGTGGACCACCTTCCTCCCCATTATGGCTAGTATAATTTAGTCCACAGGAAGTACTCTGTAAGTATTTCATGAAAGGATGAAGGTAATACTTACTAGCTGCCATTCTCCTATGTCTTCATTCCAATGGACATAGTTTTCAATCATTTCCTTTTAAAAGAGTCAATGACAGTCTATTTTTAATGTTTAATAACATTTACAATATAGAAAAGTATTCATAGAACTAAAAATCTCAACAATGTTAAGTGAAAAAAGTTTTAAGTCTTAAGACATTATATATTACTGTATGATATCCTTTTTATAAATTTTAAAATATATATTTCTTAGGAATGCATGTAAATACAATTAAACTACATAAAAATAAAAAGCAAAAAAATGAAGAACACAAGAATCAGGATTATGGTTACTTTGGTTAAAAGAGGCAAAGGCAAGGAATCGGGGAGGGGGAAACCATTTGGTTAAAGCAGGTTACTGTCAAGATGCTAGTTTTTGTCTTAGGTGATGAGTCAGCTACAAAGTGAATAAAAGCAGGCCACCCAAAGAGCAGTAAGGAGAGTACACCATGAACCTAGGATTAGTTCTGTGCACTTGAGGTCCAGTGGAAAAAAGGGTACTAAGATTTATTTTCAGACAAACTTCTTAAAGCTGTGTTGAGATTCAAAATAGATTTTTAAAAAAATCAAGATGTTAAAGTTTACTAAAACATATTAGAAAGACAGAAAACGGCCGGGAGCGGTGGCTCACGCCTGTAATCCCAGCTCTCTGGGAGGCCGAGGTGGGTGGATTGTTTGAGCTCAGGAGTTCGAAACCAGCCTGAGCAAGAGCGAGACCCCATCTCTACTAAAATTAGAAAGAAATCAATTGGACAACTAAAAATATATAGAAAAAATTAGCCGGGCATGGTGGCACATGTCTGTAGTCCCAGCTACTCGGGAGGCTGAGATAGTAGGATCGCTTGAGCCCAGGAGTTTGAGGTTTCTGTGAACTAGGATGACGCCACGGCACTCTAGCCCAGGCAAGAGAGTGAGACTCTGTCTCAAAAAAAAAAAAAAAAAAAAAGAAAAAGAAAAAAATAACAGTACAACAATAAAAATAATACAAATTTTAAAATACACTATACCAACTATTTATATAGCATTTACATTGTATTGGGTATTATAAGAAATCTAGAGATGATTTGAAGTATATAGGAGGATATGTGTAGATGATAAGCAAACACGATGCCATTTTATATAAGGGACTTGAGCATCCAGAGATTGTGGTATCCTGGAAGCCTGCTGGGGTTGGGGGTGTACTGGAACCAGTCTCGAGTGGATACCGAGCGAGCGAAGGCTGTAGTTTGGGATGGGCGGGGAAAGAACTCTCTCCATCTGAGCCATGGTGCCTATTTTTAAGGCTCGAGTTTCTAAACTTCAGGCTCTTGGGCTGAATTTAGAAGAAGAACTTGTTACAGTCATTCTTTGTTATCAGTGTAGCACTTAAAATCTCTCTTCTGCTAATGCATGGACTCAGATTCTCTTTTGCTCCATCAGAGGATTTCTCTATAATTTATATTAGGCTTTCAGGATGTGTGGTGGGTCACTCTGTTGTGGGGTGTTTTACAATGGAACTCTGAAGCGGCTGATAAATAAATGTCCCTAATGGAAAAGTTCTGAGGCACAACTCTAATTCACTTTCAAAGGAAGTTAAAATGGCTTTGTTCCAGAGGAAGGATTTGGCATGTCTATTAGCTCTTCCACAAGCTTTTGGTCCTCCCTCTACCGATTTACCACCTTTAACATAATATGTTGCACCCAAGGCGTTTTAAACCATATTTACCTAGTTGCGATGGATGGGTCATTTGTATTATCCCAGAACTTGATAGCTTTTCGACTTTTAACAAAATAGCAAACTTGCATTCAATTTAATCAAGCTATTTTAAAATTAGGAAACATTAATATGTTAATTTTAAGTGTTAAAAGCATCCCGTTTGGGGTTATGTTTTCTGCTAGATGTTCTTTCGTGTGGTCTCCTGCCATGCAAAGTGGCAGTGGGTGTGACCTGAGCTTTTCCAGGAGACTGCTGTGATTATAGAGCAGAGCTTTCTGATTTCTGCTGTGCTCGTTCATTAGCTTCTATGTATGCCCTTGAGCCAGACCTCCTGTGGAACGGGCAGGGTTTTACCTCTGGATTTGAGCAGAGTCTACCTGGTCTAATGGATTTGCTCATTTCTTCTGTGCTGCATATTTTTAACTCTAAATGCATACTTGGAAGGAAATAGGCAAATACCTTACCTCACAGTATCTGTTAACAAGCTAGGAGTCTGGAAGATTCTTCATGGCCCACCTTCGTGCCCCTAAAGCTGAACCTCAGTTAAGACGGAATGGCAGTATTTTTCAGGTATCATTGAAAAGCGTAAGACTCGGGTTGTGTAAACTATATGCAGCGCTGTTTATTTAGCGATTAGAAGGCAGACTGCTATGAACAAGACAGCAGACAACACTCAGTGCTAGAAGAATTGAAATAATATGTGAGGGACCAGACACTGAAGTCTCTCAGAAGTATTTACATGTCAAGATCCACGTAAACACAAATTACCGTTTGGTAGGAAAGGTATTTTGGCGCATGGGGACAGAGTGAGGACTGGCAGGCGAAGGAAGAGGGTGATACCAGCAGGCCTCCCTTCACGGGACTAGCCCTGGGGGTGAAGTGCAGAACCAGTCCCTAAGGTTGCCAGCCTTCACCATCATCGAGCCTGCCACAAAGAACTGTAGTTGTCTGTGTAGTAAAGTGGCAGTTTTTTTTTTTTGATCAAAGATCATAAAAATAAGTTGACTAGGTTTGGAGATTATTATATAGGTTTTCTTTGTAAAGGTGTTTGCTAGAATGGGATTGATTTGGAAAGCTGTATATCACATCAAAATGTATGACATGGGCACCTTTTTTCCTATATTGAAAAACAAAATGAAGCCTTTAAAAGTATTTTAGATCATCTAGAATTTGGGTAATGTGTTCTACTATTTTTCACTACCTTTATTTTCCCTCTTGAAATACTTCGAATAGATTACAGAACACTGTTTAATTTTCCAGGAAACCAACAAACACAATTACCATCTAATTTTCTTGAAACTCTAACTGCTAATTTGCCTGGACTTACTGGCATTTACCTTTCGTAGGTTAGTCCGCAATTTTAGCAGATGTTCCTCTTTGTTCAGCTTAGAGAACTCTCCCCCAACCTCCCACTCTCCCAAAAAAAAAACAAACTCTTCCCTCAGCATTTTGAAATTAGACACTGTGTGTGTGTGTGTGTGTGTGTGTGCAATAAGTGTATAATTAATTTAATTGTAGAGATGTTAGCAGTAAGTTTATTGCAGCATGAAATTATTGCTTTACCTCTGATTTTTCTTGGCCTGGAATAGTGTTTAGGATTTTGCAAGCGTTTATCATTAAATACTGAACGTGAGTCTGACTCTTGCACGGGTAATGTCTGAGAATCTGCTACAGACATGCCTAAGGAGGCAGAATGGCCCACGTCACCTGCTCAATGGGGCACAACACCTGGACGCGTAGTTAAGCTGCTGAAGCTTCCCTGCTCCTGCTTGCTGGAGTCTCTGTCACTGGAGAGGAGAGGGTAGGAAATGGAGGTAGCTGATGGCTTGGAGCTCTGCTGTAACTTTCAGGGGAATCATGTTTGAAACCGAGAATCGGCCAAGAGTTACAAGGGTTGCTGAGGCTGCTCTGTTGCACTCTTTGGAGCTGAAGCTCTAGTGACTGGAAATCTGAAAACAAACATTTAAAATCTCACCGTCCCCTGCGTCTGTTAGATGAGGCATTTTTGCAATCCTTTCTTTGGAATGTCCTTTATAGTTGTGTATTTTTAATCCTTTCAGTTGTCACAAAACTATGAATGGAATGTTATATTTTAAGGGGTTGGGAAGAGAGGAAATAGGAAGCCCTTTTGATGCTCTAAGCATCTTTGTATTCTCTAGGGCCAAGGCAACACGTCAGATGTTCGTGACTATTCGGCTCTGAAATGAGTTATGGGTTGTGGCTGTGGCTGCCGCCCCTTCTGCATGGGCCATGATGGGCACACTCACCATGAGGCATGCGAGGAGAAGGGGTCAGAGTCCCGCAGCTTGGGCAGGAGCCTAGAAATATGTTCCAAGCTGTGTTACTGTTGGGAGACTAGGGGGCCAGGGTTGTGGGGGAATAGATGCAGTCTTTTAGCCTTCCAGGAGGTTTCACACATCCTGGTTATGAAGGACCTGGAGTGAAGCTAGAGGCTGCCATTGGATTACCATACATCAGGTCCATTTGGAGGTCCTGCGTAAAGAATTATCTGAGTGTTTTTAATGGGAGAGAATTGCGTGGTAGCTGCATGGAGTATTTGCTTAAACATGTACACAGTGTATACAGACTGTGGATATGCACCAAAAGGATATAGAAGCAAAAGTGTAAACCGTTGTGAAGTCAGGGTTTCAGATGTTTTCCACTGGCTGGGAAGGTGAGTAGGTAGGGCGCATGTTTGATTGTCCTTTGGGGGATGCAGCAAGAGGGGATATGCCATCACAGAGTCAGGCTGGAGCCACCAGGTGCTTGTTAAATGAAAGGATGAGAGAGGTTGATGTGGACAGCGTGGAGGAGAAGGACTGAAACCTTAGGAGAGGAAATAGGAAGGGCTCAGGTCAGACTAATGGTGCCAGTCAACAGCTGGATGTTGGGTCAGAGCCTGTAGGGTAGCCAGAGGGTTTTCAGAAGACAGATGGCCCAACTTGACTTCTCTCTTGCAGCTTGGTCCCACTAAAGATTTCATCAGTCCTGAAAAGCCTTTGGCCTTGCAGTGTGACTCCCACTAGCCTCCTCATTTGCCCTCAAATCATGTGTATGTTTTATTATCCTGGAAGATAATCATATGTCTAAGATACTTTATGTTGGGCCACATAAGCCACAAACCGAATTAGGTTAATTCTATTTAAATTTTTTCATTGTGACCTAGGATGTATGTATAAAACAAGAGGAGGGGTTTTTTAAGGCAAAAACATGTACTGTGTATATTTGCTTCTAAGATTTGCTGAGAATCAACAAAATTATTTTGTACTAGTTTTAATCTAACTTGTGTGTATGCTGGAATAGATCCTTAATGTTTTTTAACAGGTACCTATGTGCAATGAATCTTACTGATTTGGTCAGAGGTGAACATTTTTAGAAATTTAAGAAATATATACATATATATGCTTAGATAATGTATAGTATAATATATAATACATTTACATATCTATGTATATTTAAAGCTTAGGAATATGTTGTAACTATTACAGCCGAGAGCTTTTAGTGTTCTGAGTACTAAGGAATTATGTGTACAGAATCTGCTCATTTAATTAACAAGGTTGGAATTCCAAACAGCAGAAAGCTTCCCAGAGCTGCAGAGAAGAATCTAGTACCATGCCACATGTTTTCAGTAAGTACTGAAGCTGAACTGTGTGACATGTGATTGTCAGATTTCTTCATAAAACAATTTATAGTGAAATCTGTCTCTTTCCAGAAATAACAGAGAATTCTGGCAGTCATGTCAACATAACTTTGATTTAAGAATAAGGAGCATTTAGATTTTACCACTTTTCAATTAAGAATATTGCCAGAAAAATAAACCAAGGCAAACAAAACCAAAATCCACCTTTAAGTAAATTTTGTTAAAAGCCTAAACTGAATTGCTTAGTAATTTATGACTTGTAGTAGCTTAGGTATTTCATTAAACTCAACTTCAAAGAGGCTAAACTTCAATTTAATATTACAGCAACAAGCTCAACCAAATTGGAAGATCTGAGCTATTTAGATGGGCAGAGAAATGCTCCTCTACGAACGTCGATTAGATTACCGTGGCACAATACAGCTGGAGGTAGGGCACAGGAAGCTAAAGGTATTTATCCTTGCATCCACTGTGATAATGGCTGTGATGAGCTCGTTCACTAAACACTGAAAGTCCAGCATTTAACCAGCTGTTTTTAAAACATGATGGAAAGTGTGAGGTGTGCTAGGAGGTCATCCTTAATAGTTTTGAGCTTCTTTCTTAAAATACGTCATTAACTTGCTTCTGGAATTGAAAAATATTTCTACAGTTAGTTCTTTTGAAGTGAGGGGCAGTTTAACACTTGGTAGATTTTTTTTGTTACTAACAAAGAATCAGCGTTGTTTCACTTACTTGGACTAAATCACCCATGTCCTATATCTACCTGTAACATGCAGTTGTGTGCACAGCAGCCTCATCATGTGGGCAAAGCGTCGTCATGCCCAGATGAGAGCTATTATAATCTCTAGAGAAAACATATTTCTATTTTATCAATGTAGTAGGGAAGAAACGTGTCTTAATTATGGTTTCAGATCAACCAATGAGACATGGTTTGGCTTCTTGCATTGCTTTCTACAATCCTCTGTGTGTCTGCCTTGAGTCACGAGAATAACTCAGAGGCATGAAGGGACTAGAAAGTCATTTTAATAGGACACTTTGTAGGACCAGTAGGGTATGATAAATGAGATATTACAGAAGTATGAACAGAATCAGATTGGAAATACTTACAGATCCCTTGTGGGGTAAAACCGGAGGTTGTACTAAGTGTAACACACAAGCAATGATATATTGAGTTTCTTAGCATATAAAATTATGACATTCTTCTAGAATAATGATTTTGTTTTGTTTTTTTTTTTAAGCGCGATTTGCTCCCTACAAGCCACAAGACATTTTGTTGAAACCCCTGTTGTTTGAAGTACCGAGCATAACGACAGACTCGGTGTTTGTGGGAAGAGATTGGCTCTTTCACCAGATAGAAGAAAACTTGAGGAACACAGAACTAGCAGAAAATAGAGGAGCAGTGGTTGTTGGAAATGTGGGATTTGGGAAGACGGCAATCATTTCCAAGTTGGTGGCACTGAGCTGCCACGGAAGCCGCATGAGGCAAATTGCTTCCAACAGCCCCAGTTCATCACCAAAAGGTATGTCCACACTTCTTGTCTAGTTTATTAATATAAGATAGATGAAGAAAATTGCTGTTTGGATAGATGAAAATTACCAGTTTTCCTCAAGTTGTTCCAACTACTATTGTTAGGTTTGTGATCATATGTTAAGTGAATTATTTGAATACTTCATCTATCATCATAGTGTGTATTTGGCTATCCTCAGGGGTTAGGCCAGTGTTTCCTGACATCCTCCTGAGCTGCAACCCCTCTCTCCCTCTTTATGTAGGCAGAGGTGGGGCCGTGAGGCCTGATCAAGTGCCCTGAGGGATTCTTGGTCCTAAGACCATGGGGCTGGACTCGGGGCAGAACAAGCCAGACAGAGTCTACTATGGAATTCTTTTGTACCCTGTTCACCGCAGCCTTTGTATTCTATACTGGATTTACTAAACCTATAAACACTAAGCTACATATGGCATAGAGTAGCCAAATATTTGACTATTCCCTGCTTATTTCACATGTAGCAACCCCATTAAAAAGAGAATGTCTTTAAACATGGTGAATAAGAACAGGTGAGCCATATGAGTTTTTTTTTTTTTTAACACAAAAGAATTTAATAAAGGAAACTGGAAACAGTGGTTCTCCAGGGAGGGGAAACTGGGTGGATGGGAGATGGGTGGGGGACTTGTGCTCTCTTTTGGACCTTTGAATTTTGGACCATGTTCACTCTTTACCTGTTAAAATACTCTCTAGGGCTAATCAAGAACTGTGTTCAGTATCCCACCCTACTCCTGTGCTGACGCAAACGTGAATGGGTCTTTTCTCTGCAGCCTCGGACCCTGCCCAGGACCTTCCTTTCACTCCATTGCTTTTACCAAGTTCTTCTACAAGTGCTTCCAGCACAGCAAAAACTCCCCCTGGAGCTGGGTCTGGTACTCCTGAACACCAGAGACCAAGAGAGGATGCGGTGAAATACCTCGCTTCTAAGGTAATCTACTCTTGTTTTATGGGAACCTTCCAGATAGAGTTTTCTAGTTTGGTTTCTGAGAAGTGAAGAGGAAAAGGAATCTTAAAACAGAGACAGCTGCCTAATGCTTTTTGATAAAATTGTGATAAAGTACACCAAATAAAAGATGTGAAAAAATAAATATCTGTCTTAAGACATTGGCAGTGGACCTCTTATAAATAGATTGAAAGAGTCCCTCAAAGCATCAGAAGACATCTGTGTACTCGCCACAAATCCATCCTTCTAAGTACCTGCTTTCCTTAATGTGATATGTGAGCAGGAGATTGGGAGCTTTTAATGGGACCCAGACCTCTTCTGCCTGCACTCTGTTGCCTGGGGCCTTTGACTCCTGCAACTTTCTGTCTGAGGTTTCTTGTGAAGTTGTAAAAGACACTTTGACTGACTTTCCTTTCCTAAATTCATAGTCATCAAGGTCCTTCTGAAATTTTCCTTATGCTCAGCATCCATCCCTGGTTCATAAGCCACCCTCCTGCATTAAAGCAGTTACAGCTCTTGCCCTTGGTGAGCCATGCGGGGCTCCCTTGGCAACCATGGTGTGAGTTGGTGGAGCTGGAGAACCACCAGAGATGGGCAGTGATGAGATGCCCCTTGCGAGGAGACCCCCGGGGGTGGGGCTGGTACAGGGGAACTGACACAAGTACGCTCTGCCTTAATATCATGCACACATAATCACACACACAGCTGGAGCAAAAGCACTGCAAAACTGCTTATTCTTTCATCCTATAATACACTCTGGCAATTTAAATTCACTTTATTACTTTTTTTTTTTTTTTTAAACTCTGTGGTTCCAAATTGATTTTATGACCGCTATTGGGTTGCCAAGCTGCTTTTGTCAAACACCGTGCAAGAGCATGGTACTGAGTGTCTCATGGTGGTTTGCACAAGCTCACAGAGTTCTCACCTGTGTCCCTTCTAATCTCTGTCCAGGTGAGAGTTGAAGAGCAGTCAGCTTTCCTTTGGGTGTTGATGATAAATTTGATGTAAACTAGGAGTCTTCTGGCCGTTCCAGGCTGGCCTGAGGAAAGCTGTTGCACGTAGACTCTTGCTGCTCGCTTTTGAAGAGTCTGCAGCCCTGGGATCTAATCCCACATCTTTGATTGACTGCCTGTCACCCTGGCGAGGCATTTACCCTCAGTGTCAGCTGTCCTCAGCCAGGAACTGTGGCTGGTGATCTTGTCCGCCTTCCTGCAGGGGCTGGGACGGCCGTGACTCAGATGCTTCTGAAAAACACACAACCCTTCACACAAGTGTGTTTGCCCCTGTTTGCCTTCCTTACCTCGGGCTTACATTCCTCCTTTCCTCCTCATTGGGGAGGTATTGGAGTTTTCATTTATCTGCAGTGTACCTCCCACTCATTCCCAGGACTGCTGCAGCTGACCCTTTCCTTGAGTCGCTCTTAACCAATAACCTGCAGCTGCTGCAGATTCCTCGTGAGGGGACCACTCCGCGTCCTCTCGGAACTCGGGCAGCTCCCTCTCCTCCTACTTGTCTCTTCACACGAAAGGCAGAAATTTGCGAATTTCCGATTTCCATTCTTCAGATAATGTCCCTGTTGAACTCCACAGTGTCCCTTGACGAAATGTGGGTATGGGGAGCGGGGCTGAGGGCTTGAGACCCCCTGCCAGCGGGGAAGAATATCTGTGACTCTACAGCCCAGGTTTCAGAGCCACCAACTTTATCTTCTACCTTTTGGGCTCAGCAAAAGGATTTCTTAAAGAGATGCTGCTGCTCTTGACACCCGAAATGTGATCTCTGTGTGAAGATGGCACTTTTTTTTTTTTTTTTAAGAGACGGGTCTCTGTCGCCCAGGCTGGAGGGCAGTGGCACAATCATAGCTCACTGCAGCCTTGAACCCCTGGGCTCAAGTCATCCTCCTGCCACCTTAGCCTTCCAGGTAGCTAGGACTAACAGGTGTGTGCCACCACACCTGGCCTGCATGGTCCTTTTTAATGTCCAGGACGTTGGGATGGCTTGGAATTGCTTTTCAAGCCAGGATAGGCTTTATGTTTTATGAATGACTTTATTAATTTAGTACAGAGTAACTTGTGCTGATTTTTGTGCTAATCAAGGTGGATTCGTGGATGCAGTTAAAGGTCTGCAAAGCACACAGACGAAGGAAGGGATAAATGGAGCGATTAAGCTAACTAAGGACTTGGTCTTGGGAAATGGAAGCAAAGTATCCTGTTATCCCAGTGAGTGGGCAGAGTTGTGTTCCTGCTTGAGATCGCAGACGGAGCTGTGTGAAGAGAGTGAGGTGACGCTGACGACTCTGCTTCCCCGTAGGTGGTGGCCTACCATTACTGCCAGGCCGATAACACGTACACGTGCCTGGTGCCCGAGTTCGTGCACAGCATCGCGGCTTTGCTCTGCCGGTCCCATCAGCTGGCCGCCTATAGAGACCTTCTGATAAAGGAGCCCCAGCTGCAGAGCATGCTGAGCCTCCGATCCTGCGTGCAGGACCCAGTGGCAGCTTTCAAGAGGGGAGTGCTGGAGCCGCTCACAAGCCTGAGAAACGGTACCTCGGAGCAGCCCCCAAAGCCCCTCTCTCAGTAGTGGTGCGGGACACCCAGGTGGCCCTCAGGAGGAGGGTGGTCAACGCAGCCCTGGGGTAGAAGTGAGGAGGGGTGGGGAAGGATGTGGAAGCATCAGTGCCCATCTGGTCCCCTTCCTCAGATCTCCCCGAGGGGCCTCCTTATCACTCCCCACCAATGGTATAGTATTAAATGAAGCATCCCTGATAAGAATGAACTCCACAGTTGAACAGTTCCAAAGTAGCCAATTGGTAACTGCAGCTCTTAAGATGATTTGCACCCTTAGAAGACTGTTGCCTGCGTATTTTGTACTCTTAGATATCGGGGAATAAGTGGATGATTTGGGAGAGTTTTCCAGCATATGTTTTTTTCATGGCCTCGGCTCAGTTGAGTTGAAACCTAAAGTCATTTCTAGAAGTTTCCATTTGATTTTTTTTTTTTTTGCCCCTGAATATTCTGTAATGTAGGGGATGTCAGTGACATTGTGGGCCCTTCGGTTTTCTGTCCCTTTCTCCCCTTTGCTCCTTACGTTTTGAGCTAGTTTGTTTACCTGCCCACATAGCACTTCTGCCAGAAGGTGCCAAAGAGAGAGAGAGTGTGAAACAGATGTCATTTCTCCTCCCTCCTTCTCTGGGCTGAAAGTCGGCACTAGTGAATGGAATATTAGCTTTAGGCTCGTGGGAAGGAGACCTGTTGTGGGGTCTGTGAAGCAGAGCTCTCCCCACCATGTGGTTGTGTGGCTTGGGCCGGACAGTGAGCCCTGGCGGAGGCAGAGGGCCAGTTTGCCTTACCTGGAATCCACTGTGGAGTTCTAAGGGGGACCTGGCGTCTTTTCCGGGTCTGGTCTCTACGTGTTAATTGTCTTTGCTGTCACCCAGCCCGAGACGGTGGTTTGTGAAGCGCTCACTGTGTTACATACGTGGCCGAGGTTCTGCCGATGTGTGAAATGCAGCATGTTTGTTAGAACGGGGTTTCTTTTGGCTCTGTGCTCCAGTTTTCATTATGAATTTAATAGAAAATATGCTTCTGTGAAAACCATTTCTCGTGCCACATGTAAACCCTTTTAGTTTCTCCTAACACTTAAACTGTGCATTAAAATACACCAGGTGATGCCATCTTACAGATATGTATAATTTCTTAATTTGAAAACATTATTTTATCCTTTAGAGCAGAAAATTCCTGAAGAAGAATACATTATTTTGATAGATGGCTTAAACGAAGCTGAGTTTCATAAACCTGATTATGGAGATACACTTTCTTCATTTATTACGAAAATTATTTCTAAATTTCCTGCATGGTTGAAGTTGATTGTGACTGTGCGAGCAAATTTTCAGGTAACAAAAAAATTCTCAAATCTCCTTCTAAGTCGCCGCCTTCCAGTTTTACAGTGATATCAATACTGATAACTTCAGCTGTTGTAAACCATTTAGCCGCTGAATTGAAAACTGTGTTAGGAATTTGAAAAACCAGTCCACAGAGCCCCGCATGGGTGAAACTGTGACCTTTGTAGTCTCAGGCATGTTTGTCAAGATGTCTCGTACCTTTACTTCTCCCGTGTTGACATCTAGCCAGGGTCACCATCGTGCCGTGTGCAAGGCTGTCCGAGGAGTCTGGCCAGTGGGTCTGCTAGAGTTGAAAGATATTCCTACTGGTAGTTATTTGCACAGGTTTGCAGTGGGGCTGTGTGGGGGTTTTTTTGAAGGGAAAAGTGAAGGATGAAAGAAATTTTAAGGCCTATTGTGGGAGGTCTGTTTTTTCATAAGACTTAAACATGAGGTAGCATTTGCAGCCCAGTGGGACAAGAGTGATTTTTTCCTTTTTTTGTCTTCCCCCTCATTTGAACCCTAAAATGGTTTGTTATCCATTGACTCCCTCGGCAGCTGAACTTTTTCAGTATAAAGACATTTATTAGTACCACGCTCTAACCAACTGAGCTATCCGGCCACTCATAAGACATTTAGACATTAGATTTTGAATCTTGTTTTTTTTTATGGTATTTATTTTAAAATAGCATTGGGGTAGGGTTTTTTTCTCATTAAAACTGGAATTAGACCTCAGTTGAACTTGATGTTTTTTTGTTTTGGACATTTGATTTGTACACTTTTCAGCCATTTTTGACACAGCATAATCTGACAATCAATAGAGCACAGGGACCAGGAGTCTTTTGTTTCACTTCCCAACTGTGTATGTTTTCAGAGGTTCAGTTAGCATCCATGTAAAATGGGAATAATTGTGTTCTGCCCTCATCCTGCAATTATTGCATTACATGAGGACACACAGACTTAAATACTTCAAAAATTATAGTGGGAGGTTGAAAAAAAAAACAGGTGAACCTCTTCTGTTAGGTGTCAGATAGTGCTTATCTTTGGAATGGGAGAGAGAAGAAGGGCATGTGGGGCTTCTGGGACTGGTGATGTTCTCTGTCTACGTGCTGGTTACACAGGTATATTTGACTTTGTGAAAATCAGTGACACTGTGCAATTATGGTTTGCGTACCTCCGTGTGTATGTTATACTTCAATTTAGAAGTTTACTTAAAAAAAAAATAATTTAAAAAATGATAGCATGCTGTGCCAAAGTAGACACCTGTCACTGGGGTACAGCCCGGGGGCAATCTCAGACTTCCTGGTTGGGTTACACAGCCCCAGTATTTGATGCACAAAGAGGGATGCCTCTTATCTTGGTATCTGGCCATGTTCTAGGGTGTGCGGTGTTGGTGTGTATGGCCAGTTGCACAGTGTAAGGACTGTGGGTATTAGGTCACTTGCAGGGTCTCACAGCCCCTGCTGGTACCGGCCTAGCTGCCACTGCTGCGTGGGGCTCTTACTCTGCTTCCCTGGCTCCGAGTCCTCGGATGAGGGCCTCAGGAGAGACTTTACTGATTCAATCTCACATCAGAATTTCTTTCACATAAGCTTTTTATCTTCACCTTATCCTATTACACGTTTTAATATGAAACAGTGACTCCTTGTAATCCATGAAAATCCTCCTTGAAAGAAAACTGGTGAATCTGGTTTGAAATGCTGCTAAAATAAAAAAGGAATCTCTCTGGAGTGACGCTGCAGAGTTTTTTCCCCCTCCAGGAAATCATAAGTGCACTGCCATTCGTCAAGCTTTCCTTAGATGACTTTCCGGACAACAAAGACATCCACAGCGACCTGCACGCCTATGTCCAGCACAGGGTCCACAGCAGCCAGGACATCCTCAGCAACATCTCCCTGAACGGCAAGGCCGACGCTGCCCTCATTGGGAAAGTGAGCAGCCACCTGGTGCTGCGGAGCCTTGGCTCCTACCTGTACCTCAAGCTCACCCTGGACCTCTTCCAGAGGGGACACTTGGTCATCAAGAGCGCCAGCTACAAGGTGGTGCCCGTGTCTCTGTCGGAACTCTATCTGCTGCAGTGTAACATGAAGTTCATGACCCAGGCTGCCTTCGAGAGAGCACTTCCGATTCTCAACGTGGCCCTCGCGTCCCTCCACCCCATGACAGATGAGCAGATCTTTCAGGCCATTAATGCTGGCCACATCCAGGGGGAGCAGGGGTGGGAAGACTTCCAGCAGAGGATGGACGCCCTCTCCTGCTTCCTCATTAAGAGACGAGACAAAACCCGCATGTTCTGCCACCCGTCCTTCAGGGAGTGGCTCGTCTGGAGAGCGGACGGGGAAAACACAGCCTTCCTGTGCGAGCCCAGGTACGGCAGGGAACCTCATGCGCGGCTGGGGAAAGGATTGCAAACATGGTTCACGTGTTTTAATGGAAAGACAACCCAGATTAAATAACTCAGTTTTGCTTTTTTATTTTCTTATTTTCCCCCCACTTTGGCAGAAGGAAGGGCAATGAGAATTCTCTCTGCTTGTATACACAAGGTGCCTTCCTTCAACTACTAGGATTTTAGGACTGCCCTGTATATGTGGGTGAAAGAGAAGCGAGGCAGTGCCTGGGGTACTTCGCTGCTGTCTGTTCTCTCACGGCTCCCTGTGCCCCGCGCCCAGCTTTGGCAGGGCTCACGTGGGAAAGCGTGAGATGGGCTGCAGGGAACGCAGCCTTCTCTCCAGGCGTGTTGACTGAGGGTCTCTGGACTGTCCTGGGCCCTTAGCACTGCTGCTCTCCTGCCACGCCTTAAACATGCAGTGTCTTGTCCCAGGGATCAGACTTACCTGTGGGCCCAGAGGGAGCACTGTGACCCAACCTGGCCGCCTCGTATATGTTTGTGGTTCCGCTTGGTGTGGCAGACTGGGCCGGGCCGGGATGTGTTCTGCTCACTGCCTGGGCTGTTTGCATCACAGGAGAGTGGGGGAGGGAAGCCTGTCTGTGGTGTGGCCTGGTGTCTGTTAGGATAAGAGGTGGGCAGTTCGAGCGTGTGGATGTTTTTAGATAAGGGTTTGCTCAAGCCTCTGCCTACACCTTTGTTGTCTTGAACAGCTTCTGCTCTCTGTAAGTCAGAATTGCCTCTACTTGAGTAACAAGGGCTGGCAAGCTGCTTACTGTCCCCTAAGAACTGTAGTGGGCATTTGACCAGCTGCTGGGGCTCAGAGACAAAGACGTGAAAAGCACTTGTGAGCCTGGAGGCCACCTTCCGCCCCATGAATATTGACCTAGTAGATCCAGCTGCTGTTTCCTGTTGTGGCTGTTGTCATTTTCTTAGTGACACTGGACTGAAGGTTTGTTGTTATCTTTTGAACCTGGTTTGGGGCAATAAACTCTAACATCCAGGTTATTTAGCTAGACCATAAATAGGTTGGTGAAACACATGCTGTGACATATCTAGCCAATCAGATTATTTTCTAGGAAAAGTCGAATCCTTTCCTGGGAAGGTAGACTGTAGTTGAGTTTGTAGAGACAAAAACAAATCAGAAGACTTCAGCAGTGGTTATAGGTTTGTTACTGGGTTTGAGGCTGAAGTAGCTGGACTATAGTCTTTGTTAAGCTCCACTTCATTTTGGGTAGGCCGGCCATTAAGGTAACACAGCCTAGGGCAGAGCTGAGAATGGGTGACTAATGGGCCGGTGCTAGCACCTGCTGTCCTGAGTGCTGCTGTGTCCCCAAGCAGTGGGGACATCCCCTGGGGCAGGGCCTGCGGTCAAGAGAAGGCACCAAGAGTGCAAAATTGAAGGAGGGTGCTCACCTCTGGGGTGGTACCAGTTGGCATTTTCCCAAGAGAGTGCATAGAGCGGTGTAAAAAGGAAGCTACTAGATTCAAATTGATAGTAGTTTTTGAGGACCCCCCTTTGTGTAGAGTGCTTTGGCAGATACGGAAATTCCTGGGGCAAGGCCCCTCCTCTTCAGGGCTTCCCGGCTGGGCTGGGCGAGGCAGGAAGTGGCTGGGAAGGGGCCAGGCTGCATGTGAGGCTTCAGGAAAGGGGAGGCAGTTTCTGTAAACTGTTTCATGTGCGTGGTGACATTTGGGTTAGGTTTTGAAAGACGGTAGCATTTCTTCCCCCACCCTAAACAATTGTGTTTTTGCTCTAATTATAGAGGGAAAAATGGGAAAAAATTCCAACTCCCATAGTCAGTGACAGTTAACTTTTTATTTCTGCCTCTTTCCAAGCACTTTTTTTCCTTATTTTCATAATTGTTTAAAAACTGTACCTGGAGCCATGCCCAAGAAGCCTTGAGCAAGTGGACTCTTCACAGTATTTTAAATGTTATGCAAATCATCATTTCCCTCTTAGAATTCTTGTCCTGTTTTCTAATTTTTACTTTTTTGCTTAACACATCATAGGCATCCTAGCAAGCTGTTACAAATCTTACAAAAATGTCATTTTCATTTTTCACAATGTGCAAACCTCCTAGTAGGCAAGTTATAACATACTTCACGGTACCCTTCTTGGACCTTTAAGTTGTTTCTAAGTTACTTACAAACATAAAAACCTATAGTGAATGTCTTGGTGCCTACAGATCTGGATTCAAATCCTTACTCCATTGGTTCTTGTGTATTTCCTATGCACAAAAATCCTCCAAGCCTTACTTCCTTATCCATAAATAGTATGGGTATCTTCTCACTGAGTGACAGTGGCTAATTAAGTAAGTTCTTAAGAGGATCTGCTATCTCTCTTCCTTCTTTCCTGTCTTCCCTCCTATTTTTGATTATTCCTGAGGTTAGAATTCCAGGAATAGAATTATGAAGTTAAAGAATAGTTTTTCCGCGTGTTGATTCATACCACCTAGACTTAAGCACATTCACATTTGCAATACTTGCTACATTTGTAGGTTTTTTTTTTGTGAAAGTATGTTAAATAACATGTTAAAAATACAACATTTTACTTTAAGTCAATTTAAATGTTATAAACATGACGTTTCATGTTAAATAATTGATTATACATCTCAAAAAGGAAGGATGTTTTCTGAACCACAGTATCATTACCACACCTAAAATATTAATAGAAATTCTTCAGTATCCCGAAATATTTAGCTATGCTCAAATTTCTCTACTTTTTTTTTTTAGTATGTTTAAATCAGGATCCGAAAAGTCCGTAAAATGCATTTGATTGTCTCTGTTTTTAGTCTGTAGTTTCCCTCCTCCATTTTGCTCCCACTCCTTCCCCATCACCACAATTTATTTGTTTAAAAAGAGCAGCTGGGTCGTTTGTCCTGTATAATTTTCCGTAGTCGGAATTTTGTATCCTCATGTTGTTTTTTCATGTGTTCCTCTCACCCCTGTTTCCTGTAAACTGGTAGTTAAATCTAGAGCTCGATCAGATTTTATATTTTTGTTTCTTTGCAAGAATACTTAATAGGTGGTAGTGAGTACTTTTCAGGAGGCACAAAGCATCTTTTTTATTCATTTTTTTTATTGATACACATTAGATGTACATATTTTTAAGGAACGTATAATTTAATACATTCATATAATCAAATCAGCAATTAGGATATCCATCACTTTAAATACTTATCTTTTTTTTTTTTTTTTGATACAAAGTCTCACTGTGTTGCCCTGGTTAGAGTACCATGGCATCATCCTTAGCTCACAGCAACCTCAAACTGCTGGGCTCAAGCGATCCTCCTGCCTCAGCCTCCCGAGTAGCTGGGACTACAGGCATGCGCCACCATGCCCGGCTAATTTTTTTCTATATATATTTTTAGTTGTCCAATTAATTTCTTTTCTATTTTTAGTAGAGACGGGATCTCGCTCTTGCTCAGGCTGGTTTCAAACTCTTGTGCTCAAACAATCCGCCCGCCTCGGCCTCCCGGAGTGCTAGGATTTACAGGCGTGAGCCACCGCGCCGGCCAATACTTGTTTTTTATGCTAGGAACATTCAAATTATTCTCCTCTAGCTATTTTGAAATGTATAGTAGGTTAATGTCAGCTGTAGTCACCCTACTGACCTGTCAAGCACCAGGTCGTCTTTCTTCTATCAAAGTGTGTGCTTGTACCCACATAACATCGTAATGTCTCTCTGGGGCGCTAGGAGCCGTTGATGCCCATTTGCTGGGTCCAGCAGTCCCCTAGGGTTTCACAAGCACTCTTAGATAATCTAGAATGACCTACCATCTCCTCTTTCCCATGCATTAACTTGAGGAGTGACTGGATAGGGTATTAGTATGCGGAACAAGGCTGTTGGAGACAGGAGGAGCTGTCGAGGGCAGTGCGTCAGAACAAGCAGGCCACGTTCTGGCAACAGCAAATCTAGTTTAGAGCTTTTGTCATGGAAAGAAAAGTGGGAAGAGCCAGCGGAAAGCTGGACAGGAGTGTGGAGGGCGCAGAGTGTGCAGGGTGTGGAGTGTGGGGACCACCGTCCCGGTCAGGAGCAGGGACCTGGTGAACTGAGATTGTAGAAGCAATGGGATGGAGACAGGTCTTGCTGACATAAGATAGCTGGAAGGCCTGGCCTGTGAGCAGAGTCTAGGACGAACCATAAATGACTTCAAGCCCCAGAAACGAGATGTGGCATTGCTCTTAGGAAGGTAAGAGAGGCAGACAGTGGGGACAGGTTTTGTGGGGACGAAGCTGCCTTTGGTTTTCGGCAGTTGAGCTTGTGGGGTAGCTGTCTCTCCTGGGCAGACAGGGACAGGTCAGGTCTGAGGTTGGAGAAGTTGGCAGTTGAGGATGTGGCATCATCGACACAGAGGTGGTTGGCACGACTTAGTGTGTGTGGATGCCAGTGTAGTTAGAGGAAAGAGCGCGGGGCTTCCGGAGCGTGGAGGATTTCAGGGAGGGAAGTTAGGGATGTAAGTGTTGCCAAGAGGTGAAGGAAAATGAGGATTAAGAGGAAGCTGTTGGATTTTTAGTGTGGGAAGAGGGTCCCGGCTCCTCAGGAGACCCTGTCCATCAGGTTTGAGGCGTGAAAGAGGAGAGAGCCCACATCCTGGGATGCGAGGTGGAAGGGTTGAGAGGTTTCAGATTGAGAGTAGGGAAGGTTTTTTGTTTTTAATAAGACAAGATTGGGACATTGTTGAAAACATCATATAGACAGTGTGGGGAAAGGCAGAGTCCATAAGGAAGGAGGAATTGGAAATGTGGGGAGGGAGGAATGGGGGCTAAGTGAGGGACATCGAGTCTGCTCACAGCACCAGGTCGGCTGAATTTTATCTTGTCTGCACACTTCCCCTCCAGTTGCTAAGAACTCCTCAAGGGGAGCACCTTGCATCACTCCCCCGGGATGATACACGTCAAGCATGGTGCTCATTATAAGGTATAGATGTTAATGAGCAAAGGAGGCGCCATGTTACGCTGGTGAAGAGCACAGGCTCTCCTGTCTGGCAGACTTTGGTTTAAACCTCTGCTCTGTCATTTACCAGCCATTTGGTCTTGGACAAATCACTGAACCTGTTCAGGCCTCTGTTTCCTCCTGTAAACACACTGGGAATCATAACACTTAGTGATCACAGGCTGGTACAGGTAAATGAGATAATTCGACAGCTTTCTGCATCTTGATACATGAACTCCTTGGAAAATGTAGACTCGTGAATGCAGGTGGTTGGAGAGGGGGCGCTTGGCCTCAAGACCAGGAGGGCAGGAGTGCAGGTGTGGAGCGGTTGCCTGGGGAATTGTCTCTTCAGGGTGGGAAGCCAAGTGCTCAGCTGAGAGCCCAGCCACCACGAGGGGTGTGGTCACCTCCCTGTAAGAGCGAGCCCTGGTATTTAGTGTGCCCTTGTGGTGCACATGGCTGGTATGGCCACAGAGCTCAGCCAGCTGGGGGACTGAGGGGAGAGGGGACCCTACTGTGGTATTCCAGGCCAGACTGAACCCTGGGACTAGTCCACAGAGACTGGGAAGGGCTTGGGGGCCTAGAGCACCAGAGGTGACTGAGAGCCATTTCCGTGGGAATAAGGGGGTCTGAGAGGGGAATCCCAGGCTTGAGTTTGGGGGTGGAACATGTCCGGGACACCCCAGGGTATGTGCTTATGGGAGAGCTCCAGACAATTACAAGACACTGGACAGGACACTCAGTGGGCAGCGTAGCCTTAAAGGTCGTGCCCTCCCCTGTAGTGTAAAAACTAATTTCTTGGTCTCTACCTGCCTTGATTTCCTCTTCTCTAATGTGGTTTATAATCTGTTTGAGAAGCAAACATACATCTGGATGGATAAAGACAGTTTAAATGATGATTGCTTTTAATTCTCTATAATAGACTAGCAACTACTGGGAGGATGCTTTTTTAAACGTGTGTGTATACACACTCACACACACACACACACACACACAACAACTCACAGTTGTCAGGTTGATAGAAATGAAAATAATTACATTGCACAGAAGTCACTGCTATCGGAGCAAGTAACCCTTTGTATCTTTTCCAAACAAACCGGCCCAGACAAAGGCAAGGAGTCCACAAGGAAACAGGATGCACCTACAGACATGGGGGGCAAATGGGTAGGACCGTCCCTCCATTAGAGTTAAGGGGAAACACCGGTGCCAGCTGAACGTCCACCACACGCCCAACCACAGCAAGCCCACTCCTGCATCTTACCTGTTTCCCCTACAAGAACCTGTGCTCCAGCCACGGCAAGAATTCTAGGCCTTTCTGATCTTGAGTTGTTGCTAAGCATGGCCTTGTTTTTCTTTCCTTCCCGTTGCAAGGCCTTGACCTTTGGCCCAGGTCTACACGATGGTGATTATCCTGAGGGGCTGGGCCCAGGGATGGTTCTTCTCCATCTGTCTGCTCATTCATCCATCCAAGAAACACATATTTGAGCATTTACTAAGTGTTGGGACGCTTTGCTGGGCATTGTGACTATACCTGTGACTTAGACAAGACCCTTAGTCTCACAGGGTTTGCTTTTTTGTGGCAGGCATAAATCAATACATAAGATTTATTGCTGAGGGATGCATAGAGTGGGGGTTCCAAAGATAAAGACCTACCCTGTCCTTGGGCTTCAGTGTGAGATGTGCCACAGAGATAAGGGACCCCAGAAAAGGCCCTTCAAACGACTGGAAATATAAGCAGCACTTGCCACCTTGTGCAGAGATGCGCACACGCCCACTCACTCACCCGAGGGTCTGCCGTGTGGCGGGACAGGCTCTTTCATGATGGGCCTTTGTGTTTCTTCCCTAGGAATGGGCACGCTCTCCTGGCGTTCATGTTCTCGAGACAGGAGGGCAAGCTGAACCGCCAGCAGACCATGGAGCTCGGCCATCATATCCTGAAGGCACACATTTTCAAGGTGAGACACACACCAGGGTGAGGAAGGATTTCTTTGTTGCCATTTGCAGGTTTGGATTTTGGAGATTCTAGACAGCTTTGTCAGCTGCCCTCCACACGCCTCCTCCCCACTCTCTGAAAGTAACCACTGTTCTGACTTAGCCTGATCGTTTCCTTGTACTTCTTTATAGTTGCAAGTGTGTTTCTACATGCTGTGGTTAAGTTTTACATTTCCCCCTTTATATGTCTTTTAGTTTCTATTCGTCTAAATGTTGCACTTCATCCTTTACTGTTTTATTTCCTTGTTGTTTATTTGTCCAAGAACCTGAGTTCCTTGACCGATGTCATTTCACACCATCTGGATTTTTTCTTTTTTTCTTTTCTTCTTTTTTTTTTTTGAGACAGGGTCTTGCTATGTTGCCCACGCTGGCCCTGAACATCTGGGTTCAGGCAGCTGGGACTATAGGTGTGTACCACCACACCTGGCTCAGGTGGTGATATTCTAATTCTATCACTTATTCTTCTAATTTACTTCCATAAAGAGAATTTTTCTCATCTGCCCTCTCTCTCCCCAGGCATGCAGTTCATGCAGCAAAGACAGACTGAGTCCTTGACCTTTGGTTTTAGGTAGTGCAGGCTCGTGGGTCCAGGTGTTGTTTGTGGGCATTGCCGTGCCTGCACCCTTCGGGGCAGACCTGCTTTCAAACTGAGGCTGCAGGTGGGAAGGAACCACTCAGACAAATATGTCTCTGATTGTTTCCAGGGCCTCAGTAAGAAGACAGGAATCTCTTCGAGCCATCTCCAAGCCCTGTGGATCGGTTACAGCACCGAGGGACTGTCTGCCGCCCTCGCCTCTCTCAGGAATCTCTATACTCCCAATGTGAAGGTGAGCAACCGTCTGTGCAGAGAGCCGAGCTCAGCCCCGGCTGCCTCTCCAGTAGTCCTCGCGCTGGATGATGGCGAGAGGAGGTGGAGGAGCATCTAATGATGCCCTTCTCTGATGTAAACTGCGCAGGCTTAGATGCTCTATGACACGTTCTCTTCTAGACGTTTAGCTTTTCCCTGGCAGGAATGTGTGGGTGGGCAAGGGCTGCTCTGTGGGCAAGCGGGAACTGTTTCAGAGCAGATGGGATAAGGAAGCAATTCACAAATGAAACCAAAGGTCAGACAGATTTCTAGGGAAAACAGATTTTTAAAGTGTCCTGGGTTACTAATCTGAACCATCTCTTTAGCATTCATGGGACATTAAGCACTGATAAATGACACAGAAATGGGTTCATAGAAGATCCATGACTGCAGGTTTCGTGCACACGTGTATTTCTGGACAGGGTATCCGGTTGGCCCACTGCTGAGCCAGGAACTTCTTCACTCTTTGGTCAGTGGCTGTCACGTCATGATGTTCTGCTCTGCTTTTTAAGATAGATTTTTCCTCATTTAATGCAATCTCAGAATCTAAAGCACACAGAGGCCATGTATCCAGTTAAGGCCACAAAGAAAGTTAGTGTCCAGGCTGTTCAGCCCCAGCCCTGACGTGCCCAGCTGCCTGTGGAAGCTCCAAGGCAGTTCCCGGTGAGCTGGGTCTTCCCCTTCAGTTGCTTCTGTGAAGATGATTGTCCTGTCCCCTCGGTGCAAGGGAGGCCCAGCGTGGTCGTCCGTGAGGGACCAAGCGAAGCCCTGGCTTGGGGTCTCCGGGTGCCCGTCTTTCACATTTGCTCACATGTGTTGATCAAACCCACCCAGGAAGGGGGCCACCTGCCGCAGAGACGGGGCTGTGGGGGACGTTGGTGGAGTCCTCTTTGTGGCTCTCCCCTGGTGTTCACGCACCTCACTCGGTACCTGCACTTTGGATGTGGGTCTGGGTCTGGGTCTTGCAGAGTGCTTCCCTGTGTGTGTCTGGCGAGATGTGTGCTCTGCACCCTTCTCTGTCGTCTTGGTGTGTGTAGAAGGCTGAGGGTGGCAGGGGGGACTTAGCAGGGGTCTGGGTCCGGGGGCTGACGGGCAGAGGACATGCTGGGTTTGAGCGTCTGCTCGCCCCCGTGGCTAGGTGCCCTCCCTGGGCAGAGCACAGCTATGGGGCTGCTCATGGGGACCCTGTGCTCTGTCCCGCACTGTGCCTGCTCCTTTGCATGTTTTTACTCATGCTCCAGACTTGTAGGTTTGAGTGCTTGTGTCTCCTAAACCCTGCATGCAAGTTTTTGTAGGGTGGATGGTCGGGAAGCCATTTTTTATAGCTAAGGAGAACTAGCTCCAAGGTGTTGCTCCTGATCAAAGGGAACCTGTGCTTTCTAGGTGGAATTACTCTAAAAGAAAGAAAGAAGAAATGGCCCTCAGTTTAGAGTTTGCATAATAAAGAAGTTGAATTAAGAATTTTTTCATTTAGTGGGTTTTTTTGTTTGCCTTTTTAAGACAGATTCTTGCTCTGTTGCCCTGGCTAGAGTGCAGTGGCGTCATAATAACTCACTGCAACCTCACACTCCTGAGCTCAAGTGATCCTCCTGCCTCAGCCTCCCAAGTAGTAGCTGGGATTACAGGGCCCACCACACTTAGCTAATTTTTTCTATTTTTAGTAGAGATGGGTCTTGCTCTTCCTCAGGCTGGTCTCAAGCTCCTGGCCTCAAGTGATCCTCCTGCCTTGGCCTCCCAAAGTGCTAGGGTTACAGGCATGAGTCACCATGCCCGGCTGGCACAGGTTACTTTAATGTGGAGAAAAGTAAATGGGAAACATCTATTGAATATAAATTTTTAAGACAGTAAATTAAAAGGTACAGCATAATAATATAATGAGCTTGATTCTCCTGGATTATAAACTTTCCTTTTTAACATACTTGCAGTTTTAAGAGTTAATCATTTTTACTTTGATTTGTAAAATGCCAGTTCACCTATATTTACACCATTCCCCAAATTATATAATGTGCATGTGCTTATAGAATCTTAAGGCTTTCCATTATCCTTCTGTTTCTTTTATCTTTCAGGGGACAAAAAAGGTTTTCACAGAATCTCGAACAAATTATAGTAATTTAAAATTATGCATGCAATTAAGGAACTTTTTTTAGAGAGTATTAAATGTTGTCATACAGGAATGAATGTCATTTTGAGCAATAATTGCAGTTTGCCACTTTGGTAAATTAAAGTGACTTGCTCTGGGATGATTACTCGGGAGATGAATTTTAATTTCAGTGACATGCCAGTTGATCTCCAACAATGTCGTCTCCTGTTGCCAGGCCAGGGTGGTGCCAGCCTGGGCCCCAGCTGGCCCACTGGGGTCCTTGCCACCAGTGCTTCCAGGCTCCCGTCCAGCCGGTGGTTTTGCTCACACCGTCTCGTAGGACTGGCTGCCAGCCACTGGCTGTGGACTTGGAGAATTCGAGTTGTGATTCTTTCTCAGCAGATGGCAGAGTGGGGAGGGAGGAGAACTGGAGTTAGGCATAGAGTTTGGCCTAACCTCCCTTGGCTGTGGGATCCAGTCACGTTCTGCATCACAGTTAGGCAACGCACATTTTTAAACAGTGTGCTTGTGTGAGCTTCTGATACACTTAGTGGAAACGCTGCAACCCCACTTCATATCTGTCCTGGCCAGAGCTCCACTGTCCTCATGATTGTATCTTTGGCCTGCCCCCAGCCGCCTTTTTTCATTTTCTTGCTTTCATTAAATCCAGATATTTATAGATAATAGAACCACTTCCAGGTGTTGTCCAAGGAGGGCTTCCGTGATGCTGATGGTCAGAGAATTTTCATGTAGTTGGGGAAAATCTGTAGGATGAATCACTTATTTAAATGCCTTCCTTTACTGCAGTGCAGTCTTAGGGCTGCTGCTTCTGCCACTGGACCTCTCTGTGACTGTCATGAGCTTGGTGCTCGGCACCGATCTTTGCCTCAGCCCCTCTGGGCCTCAGCTTTCTCACCTGTAAAATGTAGGCAACAAAAGAGCCCGTCTCACAGAGTGATTAGAAACCTCACTGAGATGTTAGAGTTATTGGGAAAAATCCTTGGCATGTATCACAGGCTCCAGTGAGTTGTTAATGCTTTGCCTCATCTCTGGAAACTCTGACTCTGCGGTTGCATAGGCCCCTGGGTGTGCCGCTTGGCGGTGAACAGGAGCCACCTACCTCGAGAGTTTCATAGTCCCAAGTGGTTCCCATCTACCCTCAGCTCTGCAGGACGTCTGGCTGCTGCTCTGTGCTGGTGAGCAGCCCAGGGTGGGCACACAGGTGATATGGATGGGCAGCCCGACATCCAGGTCACCGGGTGCCTTGGGCAGAGCTCCCTCCTGTGCCTTCCAGGGCTCAGGGACCTGGGCTCGTGACCCTTCTGAAGATTACATGAAAGGGTGATTATAACAGTGGCAGTCAGTGTTTATTTAGCACTTACAGGATGCTGAGTGCTGCATTAAATGCTGTCTGCACGTGTATATATATGTGTGCACATAAATACGTGCACCTTTTTTTACACATTCATTTTTAATCTTTACAGCCACCCAGTGAAGTGAAATTGTTTTTTATCCCCATTTTTCAGATGAGAAAACTGAGACTTAGGGCAATTGGTAGCTTGCCCCAAATCATATGGCTAGAAGGGTACCTGGCACCCAGCAAGCTCAAGCTCTGCAGGTGAATTTATCACCTGATGTGTTTACAGCCTTGGCTGCCAACTGGAATCACTTGGGAGCTCTGGGTGCCAGAGCCCCAGCCAAGTCCAGTTCTCCAAGGGTGGAGCCCAGGCATTGGAAACTTTCAAGCTCCCTGGTGGTTTCACTATGCAGCAGGGTTAAGAACCGTGAATTAAGAGAAGTGCCAAAAACCGATGGGGGGTTAAGTGGTAAAAATGTCCAGAGCATTGTTAGCAACAAAGGAAATGTTTTTCTCAGAGGCAGATGAAGTGTGAACTGATGACAGACATCTTCAGGAAGGCTGTGCCCTGAGCACATACCCCTCAGGTAAACTCTTGTATTCATCATGGTACCGCAAGTACACCTTCCAGCATTACTAGGAAAGACTACCTGGTAGGTGGAATGGGGTGGTATACTGCTGTTTTATTAAGAGGTACCTGAAGCACAGAGATGCTGAGTAATATTCTGAAAATCACATAGCAAGTTAGTTAAGGGGCTGATTGAGAACTCAGATCACTTAATCCATCATCTTTTTCTCTTAGGCTCATGGATCTCAAGAGAGTATGGGATTCATGGGCGAGGGAAGAGTGTAACTGGCTGGCAAAGCCCCCCAGGAAATCTGCAAACTATTCTTGCCTGTCCTGTGGTGAGCAGAGTTTGATGTGCCCCTCAGTGGCCTTCTATACTCAAGCTAAGAACTCGTTTCCTAGGTCTTGATAAGATCACTAAGTATTTCTTCAGCATAATCCTATTCTTATCATACTAATAATAGTTATTCAAAGGGGATATTTTTTAAAAACCCTTTCATTTAGCACTTACAGTCGTAAAATGCTTTTGAATTCTAGTTCAGTCTGATGGTATTTTTAAGAGCAAACTTGTATAGATTTGTAGTGCAGGCTTGATGGGGATTAATTAGGCCCTTTGCCACGGTCACCTGTTCAGTGCCACTGTTAGGATAGGAACACCTTTTCTAATCTCTCGTCTGTCCCTCTGGGTGTTTGCTGCCTGTCCCTCCACGAGTGCAGCGGGAGGCTGGAGGCTGATTGGTGCTCACCGGGTCAGGCCAGACTGGTGGTCCCTCTGAAGGGGTGAAGGACAGGGCATGGTCAGGTGGTCGGCTGCCTCATCAGTGTGGCGGCCTCACCTGTGCATGACCTGTCCTTCCTTGAATGTGGCAGTCCCAGCATGAAGGACGACTCGTGGGCAGCCAGGACACTTTCAGATCTTACACTTTGGGTCTAACCTGTGGCTGTGCTATTTGAGTTATGAGTCACCACCTGACGGTATTAATGTCCCAAAGCCATCAGTTTGTAACTGTTTGTCGGCCACTCTTGTGCACACCTATCACTGAAATGCCCTGAATTTCACGTGTCTCGTTGTCTTTCTGTATCTTTAAATGATCCCCATGTGTCTCCAGTCAGGAAATGACACGGTCTCTGTGGTTTTCACGTTTAGTGGGCACCCAGAGGACCTGCCAGGCTTCGGCAGGGGGCGACCGATGAGGGTTGGGATCATCGAAGTGAACCGTTTAAAGAAACACATTGGGCATCTTAATACCTGTTAAAGGAGCATCATTTTTCTAATTATCTGAAGAAGATATTAGTATAGATAAAATTTGCATATGTTCAGTGATTTTATTTTAAGATCTGTAGATAAAAAACTCTCCCTGATATCTAGACCCAAGGAGCGCAGTGGGTGGTGGGCGCAGTAATTGGTAGAAGCAGCAGATCGTTTTCTAGCGGTGTCGTGCTGCCCACTGTCCCGGGGTACACGGACATTTCCATATGCTCCACTTGTACTTTAGGAACACACCCTTGTAAAGAAAAGTGGATTTGTACTTACTTTTGGCTTTGTTATCTCACTGTTAATTATTTAATCCTGTGATGATTATTTCACTGCCAGAAAGATGAGTTGTCCGTTTTTATTTAGGTTAAACTGATTTTTCAGAGCGGGGTCCCCAAACCAGCAGCATCAGCATCACCTGGGAACTCATTAAAAAGGCGCCATTGCAGACCTATTGAATCAGAAATCCAGGGGTGCCTGAGAATGTGCATTTTTCAATTTTTAAATTTTTTATTGTGGTAAACACACAACAGAAAAGTTATCATCTTAACCATTTTTTAAGTACACAGTTTATTAGCATTAAGTATGTTCACATTATTGTGCAATAAATCTCCAGAACTTTCTTCTTACAAAACTAAAACTCTAGATCCTTTAAACTCTCATGTCTCCCTTCACCCAGGCCCAGAAACCACCATTCTACATCCTGTTCTATGAATCTGGCTGCTATAGACACCTCACCTAGGTGGAATCACACAGTATTTGTCCCTCTGTCTTTGGCTTATTTCACTTGGCATAATGTCTTCCAGGTTCATCCGTGTTAAGTTTGTGTCCGAATTTCCTTTCTAAGGCTGAATAATATTCCATTGTGTGTATGTACCACGTTTTGTTTATTTGTTCATCGATGAACACCTGGGGGGTTATTCCCACCGTTTGGTTATTGTGACTGTTGCTGGCTGCTGTCAACACTGGTGTATGAATATCTGTTCAAGTCCCTACTTTCAGTGCTTTTGGATATACCCAGAAGTGGGATTGCTGTGTATAACAAAGATAACAAAGCCAAAATTTAATTTTTTGAGGAACTTCCGTACTGTTTCCTGTTGTGCCTATGCCATTTTACATTCCCACCAGTGAGACTGCACGCTGCGAATGTACTCCCGATGACACTGGCACACACTCAAGTTTGAGAACCAGTGAATTAAAATGATACAAAAAATTAAGGATACTGCCCTTGTCCACAGATGTTGCTGAGAGTGACATTTATGTGAGAAATTAATCTTGTTGGGGGACGTTGTCCAACAGGTGAGCCGTCTCTTGATTTTGGGAGGTGCCAACGTGAACTACAGGACAGAAGTGTTGAATAATGCCCCAATCCTGTGCGTCCAGTCTCACCTCGGCCACGAGGAAGTTGTCACTCTGCTCCTGGAATTCGGCGCCTGCCTGGATGGAACGTCGGAGAACGGCATGACCGCCCTCTGCTATGCAGCAGCTGCGGGCCACATGAAGCTGGTGTGTCTGCTGACCAGGAAGGGAGCAAGGGTATGTGGCAGCCTTCCCACTTGGAGTTGGCCAGGGTGCGACCATGGGGTGGGGAAATACCTTCTCCTCATTGCTAGAATTGTTGTCATCTGGACCAGTCTCTCTGGTCTCTACTCTGTCGAGTTGCATTGAGCTGAGAAACCACAGCATAAGCAGAAAGGGTGGGGCTGCAGGTGTTGGTCGGTCTGGAGCAGCCCTGGGAGAGAGCTGGGCCGTGTGTTTTGCTCATATGCTATTATTCTGCTTAACATTGCACAAAGGGAGGCAGAACACCAGGAGACCCTGGCTACTGGCCACATGAGCCGGGCCACCCTTAAAAAAGCCTGCAAGTATTGACCTAGAATTTAACACAGCATCACAATTGGTTGAAAATATTTAAAGTGTTTTTTTTTTTCCTTTCTCCTCTTTATCTTATTTCATGCCATGCCCTTTTTAAAACAATAACGTGAGTTCCATGGGTCTTTGAAGCTTTGTGCTTGGGCTGCAGGAACTACACTGTCCTGAATCACCCCCTCTCCACTTGCCACCGAAGGCGCTGGGCAAGTTGTTGAGCCTGTATGTCTCAGGCTTCTCATCTGTAAAATGGACACGACAGTGCCTACCACAGGGTTGTTGTGTAGGCATCAAATCATATATATGAAATAACTATATATTGTTAAACAAGTTACTCTGGAGCTATCAGTGTTAATAGATTAAATGAGAATTAGGCCTACCTCAGAGTAATATGCTAGCAGCAGTAGTAGAAAGTTCACTATAAGCATTTCATTGGGAAATGTGCCCTTTGAACAACAATAGAGATAGCTGCTGATAATTGTCTTTCACCTTTTTTGTGAAGTAGGATATTTAAAGTTCAACAAATACTAGGTTTATAGTAGCTTTGGGAGCCTTTTTGTTTCTTTCTCTCAAAAACCCAACATTTGGGACGTATGGACTTCAGGCTTATTAAGAAAGAAAATGTTGCAGCTCAGCCTTTGCAGTGGTACATTACTGCTGCATGACACCACGCCTCCATTTCCAGATCCCAGCTGTCCCTGAGCTTTGTTCTGAGGCTAGCAGGCACCCTCCCATCACAGCTGAAAACTCTGTGGGAGGAGGCTCAGTGTCACACGTCGGTGGCTTTTACAAAGCTGAGGGTACAGAGCATCCCCAGGGTTTGCAGGTCTGTTGAGGCTGGACCCTGGGCTCCTCTCCCAGCCCCAGCGCTCCCTGTTTTAGACGGAAAGTGATGGGCTGCCTGCTGCCTTCGGGCTTTGAGAAGATGTGCAGCACTCAAGCACACTCTCTTCTCGCTAGCTGACCTGCCCCGACTTTGTCCCCTCTGCCCCCGCCTGCCTACATGTGGCCTCCTTCCCCACTCAGATGCCACCTGGACTCCCTTCCTAACTCTCCTCATTCAGAGTTGTTTTCCAGACTCCTCCCTTTCTGCAGCTCCCCTGGCTCACTGACCAGAGAGCTGCTCTACGCCCCTAAGCCATAGCTTGTCACAGTAGACTTAGAATGCTCCACCCAGGAACCAAAGCTGAGATGCATAGGGCTTTGTCGGAGGTTTTGGTCTGTGTCTTCATACGTGCTTGCAAGAGAACCTGGAGCTCCACGAAGTGTGCTGGAAGGATACAGAGGGTGAGGAGGGTGTCTTGTGATGGCCAGACCTGCACAGGGAACCTGAGGCCTGGAATGCTGCATTCCTTATCACAGAGTAACCAGACGGAGGTCCAGTGCTCTCCAGAAAAACAAGCTGGAGTGGGAACCCATGTACATTTATAGTGGGATGGGGTTCGCACACAGCAATGTGGTGCATCCATGATCTCAGAGGAAAGGTGATTCTCACCTGTGCCCTTTCTCTGCTTCTGCCCCCAGGTAGACCACTTGGATAAGAAGGGCCAGTGTGCACTTGTCCACAGCGCACTGCGGGGCCACTGCGACGTTCTCCAGTATCTGCTGACCTGTGAGTGGTCGGCATGTCCTCCCCAGCCAGGCACACTGAGGAAGAGCCATGCCCTGCAGCAGGCGCTGACAGCGGCCGCCAGCATGGGCCACAGCTCGGTGAGTGGGGCCAAGGGCTTCCTTCCTAGGAAACTAGAAGCCGCAGCACAGTGAGTCCATTGCTTTTGCCAATCACTGCCTTCTGAGCTGCGAGCCAGCAACACACTGAAGGAATGAAGGAAGATGAGGATTTCAAGAACTAGCAGTTGGCTTTGACCGCTTGCAATAGAAGATCTTCCACTGGCATCATGTCCTTCCCACGAGTGATAACCCAGAGGAGGGCGCAGTGTCACGTGTGTGGACGGGGAAAGGCGGGTTTGTTCTTCTGTGCAAGGCCTGGTGCTCCCAGGGTGGAGCCTTCCCGAGAGGAAGGCTCTCTGCTCTTCCTAATCCATTTCCCTCTTCCTTCCCTGCTCTACTTTGCCCTCTAGCCCTGCTGTTTTATGTTTTTTCCCGTTTGATTCATTCTTTTGTCCTTGTGATCTTCTAAAAATAATCACGTGGAATCCTGGTTCTAAAATTGTTCTTGAATATTTGAAGGATTTTTAAAAATAGAGCTTTAATGCTCTGATAGGATGTAAGAATGCTTGTCATTTGCAGCTCCTGCACTGAAGGAAAACCCCATGCAGTAGTTAAATAGAGCATTTATTTCTGGCAGGTGTTAGTATTCCTCAGTTTGAAGATTTAATTTTCCTCTCCTGACCTGTGTGCCTTGCCTTTATCTGTGAATTTAATAACATTTTACTCACTCTCTTCCATGTATTTCTCACTCTGAATTATCTTCAAGCAATTAGAGAGGCCAGCATTTGGTAAGATTCTTTCCCCAAAGTGACTTAAAGTAAATTTAAGTGCAAAGCTGGCCGACTGACTTCTGGCATTTAAAACCCAAGGGCAGACACACACACAAACATGAAATGCTGGCTGGCTCATTTTTGTCATCTAAAACATTAGAAACGCACATATGTACACAGAGTGTTAAGTACACATATCTGAAAATGTAGATGTTTTCCCTTTTTAACCGTTTCCGAAATCTGAATGGGTCTGAAACGTGGAGAATCACCACCGGGAGCACTATGAACACCACGTGACCTTCTCTCAACTCACCTTCACCCCTCGCTTTATAGCCGGCCGGGAACAGCGCTGAGCAAAAGCAGCCTCAGCACAGCTAGCAGCCATTTCATCAGAAAAACAAGATTTATTCACCAAAAACCTTGAATGGTTTATTAGTTTCCTAAAGCTATTGAAATGAGTGGCCACAATCTTAGTGGATTAAAACAACACACATCTTGTTCTTGCAGTTCTGGAGGTCAGAAGTCTAAAACCAAGGTGTCGGGGCCAGTGATCCCTCAGAAAGCCCTAGGGGAGAACCTCTTTGCCTTCTCGAGCTTCTTGAAGCCACCTGGATTCCTTAGCTTGTGGCCCCTTCCTCTCCCTTCAAAGTACATCACTATAACCCTAGTGTCGTCCCATCTCCTCCTCCCTCTGACCCAGATTTCTCCTGTCACTCTTACAAGGACTGTCGCAGTTAGATCAGGTGTGTATCAGATGTGGACCTTGGTAATTCAGGGTAATCGCCCCATTTCAAGATTCACAATCCCATCTGTGGTTCCCTCTTGCCATTTAGGGTCACATTCACAGGTTCCTGGGACTAGGATGTGCACATCTTTAGGGGCTGTTATTCAGCTCGGCACAGAGCTTATAGGTCGGGAGACGGGAGGATGGCTTTGTGTTCAATCCTGTTGCTGCTCTTCCTCAGGGTGAACACCGGCTCCATGCCAGGACACGAGTGCTTCCAACTCCCTGAGAGCCAGCATTCCTGCCCCCATTCCTGTGACCCAGCCTACTCTTTGACTGGCAGATCCCTATAAGAGAAAATAATAATGCTGCCGGTAGAAAATTATTGGGATCGTACTTATTAAAAATTTTTATTGAAAAAGGTATATATTGCCTGTTTTCCTTCCATTGTGAAAGATGGATTCACTATCTTCTGGTGATTTATGCAGAAGCTGCACTTCGCGTGATCTGCCATATCCTTTGTTGATGAGGCTGGCACATTTGGGTCATGTTGGAATTCATTAGAATTCTGAGTACCTAGTAATTCTGAACAATGTTGCTGAAATTCACTGAATTTTTTTTAAACTCTTCTCTAAGTGAAAGTGTGAATAGCATATGAATTATGCTTGAAAACGGTTTTCATTATATTTTCTCTCCTTGTGCAGCATGAGATAATAATGGTTAAAAAACAACACACTCTCTACTTTGATACGTGGAGTATAATAAGCACCTATTGCTATGAGAGCTCATTAAATCACCTTGCCACTTCTGACAGGTGGTCCAGTGCTTGCTGGGAATGGAAAAGGAACACGAGATAGAAGTTAATGGCACCGACACGTTGTGGGGAGAAACAGGTAATTATGGTCCCTTGGCTTGCAGTCTGGGGCAGCTTGCTGGATGGATGTCTTAGCTCCCATTTTGGCCTAATTGTCTTAAGAATGACTTGTGAGGCATGTAGTCCTATTTTTATTTTATCGTGAGGCATGTGAAGTTTAGAACTTCTTAAGCCTCCCAAATGAGTAGTAAAACTTTGCTAGAAGCATAAATTTGAATCGTTGAATTAGACTAGCAGTTACTGAACAGCTGATGAGTGTCAAATGGAAATGCCTAAATAAGGTGGTACTTTCTGGTTTGCCAAGTCTTCATGCATCCTAGCTGACTGGATCTGCCTACGACATGTGCAAAGTGAGCTGGGCAGGAACTTCCATCCCCATTTTCACATGAATTTCTCAGCACAGGAGGCCATGGCCTGCCCTGCCTTGTAGACCAGGGTAGAACTCAGGCCTCATGGGGCCAACTTAAAATACTGAATACAAGCTGTAAACTCTGTTTCCTTTGGTCTCCATGATGGGAAGGGAGCCTGAGTTGAGAACATCTTAGTGTGAAGACTTGAGTTGGTACTTGTAAGACTAGCATAGATAATGCTGCTTCGAAATTTTCCATTTGACTGGATTGGTATCAGAAATCTAAGACTTTAAATTGAATTGTGTTTTAATAGCCATAAGCAAGAGTGTTTAATATGCATTTCCAGGTTATGTTCAGTGTGTGTACATAGTGTATATGATTTCTACTTCTCTTGTACGGATTTGTTTCCAAATGCTTGTCCCATCCAAGTACTAACCAGGCCTCACCCTGCTTAGCTTCCAAGATCAGATGAGATCAGACACATTCAGGGTGGCATGGCCATAGACTGTTTCCAAATGCTTCTAAATACTTCGCTGACAAAACAAATGGTGGTGTGGAGGTGCATTAGCTAGCTCACACTTAGGAAAAGCTGTAGAGATGTTCCTGGCAGGACTGCAGGCCTGCCCTTCAGAACCTCATGGCCCCCTCCAGGGCTGTCACCATTTACCCCGTTTCTCAGTGTGGGGCTGAAGCGGAAGCTGGGCATAGCCCTGGGTTGCAGAGAAAGCTCGGGACTCCAGACAGGGTTGGGTTATGGGTAAGGCTAAACGTGTAGATTTAAATATTGCCACTAATTCTTTATGGAGTCCTTCCGCCGCCTTTTTAAATAGTATGGGCTGCTCTATAATTCGGTGAAAGAAAAGTTTCTGTCAAATTCCATGTAATGAGTGGGCAGCAGTACAGTCGAGTAAATAAGAACATGACTTGCTGACAGCCAGAACCTCTAAATCTCTGCTCTTTCATTGCCTAGTTCAGGCACTTTGGACAAGTTACTTTGCCTCCTTGCCAAATGAGGTAAATAATATCTGCCTTCTAGGATTGTGGTATACACCAAATGAGGTAAAGCAGTTTTGCCCAAAGATCCCTGATGATAAGACTCTCTTGGACACTTGTGCCTAGAAATTCTGATTCACTAAGCTGAGGGAGAGCCCAGAACTCTGTTTTCTTAACAAGCATCCCAGGTCTTTTGAGGTGACCAATAGCTTCTGGAAAAATGAAGAACTCATGTGCAGAGCCGTCTGGAATGCCTGACATAGGGTGACACACAGAGATGCCCATGGTGACGATAGAGCTTAGGGCTAGTAATATTAACACCACATACTCAGCTCAATTGGAAATTTCTAACTTTTAATACTCAAGATGATTTTTTTTCTGGAAGAAAATTCCAAGGAAGGGCTGATTTTGAAGGCTCTGTGTGGCTCTGTTTTTTCTCTCCATGACTAGTTCTGAATTTCAGCATCTCCCCACTTGAGAATGTGCCAGTCAGTTAATGGCTAAAGAGACACATGAGAAACTACAGAATTCCCACTGTCATTTTTTCCTTTTTTAAACAATACCCATTCATTATCTCACAGTTTCCATAGGTCAGAATTCTGGGAAGTTTGGCTGGGATATTACCAGGCTACGATCTAGGTGTTTGCCTGGGCTGTGTTCTCATCAGAGACTCCACTGGGGAAAGATCTACTTCCAACCTCTGTCAGGTTGTTGACAATTCATCTCCTTGTAGTTGTCCTACCAGTATTAACACAATGGTAAATAATAGTTCAGCCCCTCCCTTCCGAAGCCTCATGTGTGGCCTTCAGACCACTTTGCAGCCTGGGAAGCAATTCTCACCTTTCCTCACCAGGCCTTAAGAGTGGATTTCATCAGCCAAGAGTTTGAGAAACTTAAAAAACTTAAACCAAGAAGAAGCAAGCTGAGCACTATTTTGCAGGTGTATAGAGCCACTGTGGCTCTCTGTGGTCTGCATGTCAACAGAACCAACCTTGCCTTTTCTGCATTTTTCTATCTGTTCCCTTTCTCCTGTGTTCCTTAAAAAATAACCACCATTGTTGACCCCCAAACCACACTACTCTCCAGGTCCATGTTTGTCAAAGGAATACCTTGAAATCTTGTGGGGGAAGTTTCAGATGAGAGAACATCTGCAAACGTGGGGCTTTACATGAACGTACACTCTGTTGTCCAGTATGTGAGGTCTGTGTTTGGGGTTTGGCCACGGAGGGTCTCTGTTCGCAGCCCTGAGTGCAGAACAATGGCAGACAAGACAAGCGGGTAGACTGCTAGAGCCACACTCCTCGTGCTCTGCAGAGAACTGAGGGCCTTGATAACGATCCCGTGAGCAAATGGGTCAGCTCATAGTCCCACTTCTCACCCAGCCTCGACTTCAAACAGCAAGCCCTGGCAGTTTCCCAGCCTGTGTGGCTACACTGCTGTGGGCGTTGTTTCTCATTGCTATAGAAACCCTCAGAAGTGAAAGAGATTGTTTTGCTTCCTGGTCTTACTTGGTCCTCGTGCCTGAGTTGCAGTCAATGGTGCTTTGTGTCCAGAACACTCTAGAATGGACCTTATCTGTCCTTGGCCACAGCACAAGGATAGGATCCTGAGAGTGACTCCTCTGGGGTGTGGAAACTGGCAGAGCAACTGGAAGCTTTGTATGGTAATGCAGTTCATTATTTCTCTTTGAAGCCTTGGATACATTTAGACAGGTCTGTTCAGTGTAGATTTAGTTGTCAACAGCTTGGCTTTAAAATGCCAGCTAATGCAGTTACAGGGAGAATCGTCTTCTTCTGTTGTCGACTCACCTGCCCATCCTTGGAGGCTCTTGTCTGCCATGCAGCGATGCCCGCTGTTTGGAGCACAGCTGCCGCTGTCTCTTCTCTCACTCACAGCCACGGTTCCTGGGTGGGGCGCTGAGTCCGTGCATGAAGTCCTCCACTTTCTTGCCAGGAGAGACCCTTGGAGTCCCAGTGTGTCTATTTCACATTGCAAATGCAAAAGTGTGGTTGTCGTGCCTGTCGCTGATTAGAAGCAGCCGGTTCTCAGAAGGGGTGATCAGCCAGGGAACAGCAGGCCAGCAGGAAGCCCCTCAGGGCCCAGGCATCTCATTGCTGGTGACCCCGAGTCATCAGCATCATCACAAAAGGGTTCCAACTTAGGTTCGAAGAGACAGGAAGTGTGTAGTAGATTTTTAAGACTTCATCAAAAATGGGAACAGTGTTTAGTTTGGGGTTTATTGCAATAAATCCACAGCTTTTAGAAAACCTGTGGACTATCTTTACTGGTTTTGGAGAGCAGGGGGCTTAGCTTATGTAAGTTTCCCTTTTCACCAGAATCTGGGGCCATTTGCTTTTGTCTGTCCGATATTATAAACCAACCCTTCAAAATCATCCTGCTGTTCCAGTAACTCGAGCTCCCCATGCCCCGGCTGTGAAAGGCTCCGATGGAGAACAAGAAGCGGTGTTACCCATTGAAAGAAAGCTCTGAGCAAATGAGAGGAGCTTGCGCCTAATGCCACCGCCCTCGAGGCTGCCAAGGCTCTTGCTCTGTGACATTCACAGACTTGGTCAGACAGTGTCGGTCCCATAGTTTCTGGGCAGCCTGAAACATGGCGAGAACCTACCAGATGCTCGTGTCGTCTGTTTCAGGCATTCCACAGCCACGACAAGTCCGTGCTGCCTCCCACGAAGTCCCGGCTAAACTGAGTTACTGTTTCCGTATCAGTATTTGATGTGAATCAGCCCAACTGAAATTACCAGAGATGCTTAACTGGTGACCTCATGCTCTTGTGAGTTGTCAGCAGGACTGTGTTTCCAAACTCCAGGCCACTCAGGTGTGAGCCTGCCCTCTGTGTTTCTGGTTAAAACTTCTCACTCTGAATAGAAGGGAACAGAGACCCTTCTATCCCAGCATT
>CAUYSK010028741.1:0-11103 GCA_963575035.1 Avahi laniger | reverse complement strand
GATTCTAATGAGTATCCCTCTGTGTTTGCCGGTTGAAAACCAATGACATCTAGCAGACTGGTAGTCCTGCATTGATCTGGCCACACAGGATAACATGTAGATATTAAAGTACCAAGAGGAAGTATGACCAACCAGGAGGTTTTAGAAACTAAGACATATGAGCAAATATTAAAAAGTTAATAGGGAATAGCTGGCATTGGAATAGTGTTTGATTTTCCTCTGTGGATCCAAGGAATATATCTAGGACTGGTAGGTGGGGGGAAATAAGTGGATGATTTCAGCTCATTTTGAGAAAGAACTTTTTCTGTCTGTCCATAGGTAGAATGGTCTGATTTAGAATCCTTTTCTAGAATGTTTAGACATTGGCTAAACAACCACTTGGGGGGGATATTGTAGAAAGAATTCAAGCATTAGAGATGTTAGGTGACTTTTAATGGCCTTTCCAGCTCTGAGATTTTATGATTCACTCTCTATCCATTCATTGTTAGTAGTGTAACTGTAGAATTACCACTGAATAGAATATATTTGATATTGTGCCCAATTGTCATAGGAAACCAATTTTTAAAATTAGAGGATTGAATTATACCTATTCATAATTTTTATTTTATGAATAACTTGTCATAATGGTGGTGTAGCTCAGTGTTTTTCCCCTTTGATTATTATAAAATACACGTTACTAACTGCTGTGGGTGCAGGGATTTTCTTTTTCCTTTTATATAATTTACTCATGTCTAAATTTTAAAAGCATCAGAAAATCAAACTTCTATTTTATTTAGTTAATGGGGAAACTAACTGTACTACGTATCTTTCACGTGGAAAACATAAAAGTACATTAAAAGTTAAAAACACTTCCTTAAAAATAAAAAAAGATACTAAGTTGTATTCCACATGTCAACTATTTCAAATAAGCATAAAGCACATTGTAGTCATTTCTTCTTTTGTCTTCAAGACATCCCTGAGCTATATGTCGTGGGAATGAATATCATTCAATGGGAAAACTGAAACAAAGAAAGTAGGAAATTATTTGGTTAAGGATGTATAGTGAAGAAAGAATTTAATATAGCCTAATGTACACTTTGTGTACACCTTGACCATGACTTATGCTCTACTCTTCCTTTTAAGTTTATTCAGATCATTAGTATCATCATTAAGAAACATTTAACTGTATTCTCTATGCAAAGCTTAAATCTATTTTCTGATTATCTTAATATTCAGACTATACTTCTTTTAGAGGAAAATTGAATAATCTGATTGTGGTTTTCATTAGAATCAAGTGTTAGCCTTTTATTTCATTTTTATTTTTTAAGCATTGGCAGCTGTTTGTGAAGTCATAAGACAGTGAGTAAAGAGGTAATCTATTAATTAGACTGAAATATTAAATCTATTCCTTTTCTCCCAAGATACTAGTTTTCCCAGAAGGTACTTGTACTAATCGTTCCTGTTTGATTACTTTTAAACCAGGTGAGATAAATTAAATTATGTATTATAATAAAATAACATGGACGATTTCTCAAATGATTTCATAGCAATCCTCAAAATAACTCTCTAATTTGCTCTGAGCATTTCTTCTTTTCTGATAAGTTTTAATGCTGTGGATCCACAGAACCCCTTTGCTTTCTCTTTTGGCATAATAACCCCTTCTTCCTTGTAATGTTTCCTCTGTGTGCGTGTGTGTGTTTGAGCAGAAACCACTGACATTTCTCTTTTCCTTCAAGGAAGCCTCATAGACACAAGGTGGCCTATGTGATCAAACAGAAAACCTGTATTTCATTATCATTATAAAGTTTTCAGATGCCTTCTAGGGTTTACTTTTTTTAGCATTACAATGTCCCTGAATACAACTTTCTTTGTAATTTGTAGCACTTTAAAATATTGTATCAGCCGGCTCACTGCCCAAGTTATGAATCACTTCTATTAATAGCAAGTGTGGTGGTTCTTGCTTCAAGCATTGGGTTTCATGTAAACTTTCTTCCTATTTTCTCTTTGTCTTGATTTTTGTCATTACTTTCTTTTGAATTCTGTTGAAGGATAGGTATTTGGAAAATGAAAACAAGGGGAAGAAATAAATAAATAAATACATCAATATTTGAATTGGCTTAGGCATAGCATTTAATATTTTCTTAAACAGTTCTGAATCCTAAAAATTCCTCATTTTGGTAAACAACACTAGGGATTTCCCAACATTTGGAAACTAATTTCAGTTATGTACAGTCTTAAAATATTCAGTATAGATATACTATTTATTTTTTCTTTATTATAAGACTTTTATTCATATAAAAATGTATTATAAAATTTCAATGTGGTTATAGGAGCCTTCATTCCGGGAGTTCCAGTACAGCCCATCCTCCTCAGATACCCAAACAAGCTGGTAAGCGTAGTATTTTACCATCGGAAGAATTTCAAGTATTCCAAACAGCACAAATTCTACAGGACTATTTTTAATATTTGAGTAATGTTGTAAAAATAGACAAGTGATGGACGCAGATGGGCAGACTCGTTTTGCTTGCCACCTCTAGTTTTTAAAATTCTGCCCCGTAGGCATATATTATTATTATTTTGCTATTACCGTACTTCAGGAAGACGTTTCCTTACCTTCCACTTTATTGTTACTATGATCATGTGATTAAGTCACATGTTAGGGTCTCATTAGACTACGTAGTAGAAATTTGTGATTTTCGGCCGGGCGCGGTGGCTCACTCCTGTAATCCTAGCACTCTGGGAGGATCACTCAAGGTCAGGAGTTCGAGACCAGCCTGAGCAAGAGCGAGACCCTGTATCTATTAAAAAAAGAAGAAGAAGACGAAATTTGTGATTTTCATTAAGCCTAGAAAGGAAATTTTTTCTGATTAGTGGTCATTACTAGTAGAGAAGGATTAAAGTAGCAGGATAAATTTGGGAAAGGCTTGGTCTTTAATTACTGGCTCAATACTTACTGCCTGTATGCCCCTTGGCAAGTAGCTTAATGAAATCAGAAAATATCTGAAAAGAACTTAACATCTTATATAAAGTCCAGAGTTGGCTCAGGAAATAGTCTCTTCTGCTTCACCTGGGTACATTATTGTCCTCCCGTTACTGATTTGCTACCATTTTCCACAAGAAAGATTTTTGAGGAGGTATTTTGGTTCTGAGAGGAACTTTTTTTTTTTAAACTAGGTAATTTATATTAAAAGCCAAGATGTAATTATTAGTTATCTATGCTATTTAAGATTAAGAGTTCTTGATTAGCTCAGCGTTTTATTCAGAGTCTTGTTTCTCAACATTGGGCACCTATGATTAAGAAAAAGAATTAAAATCTATCAAACATTTATTCATTGTATTCCACCTATTGGTTTGAATGTATCGCGTATTCAAATTCTTTTACTGTGTACTACTTTATTAATCTTTTCTCCCAAATAACCTTTTTTTTTGAGAACTGATATATTCTGGGGGTTTTTTTGTACACAATTTAATTATCCAGATATGTTCATATTAGGAGAAAAATAACTAGGTGTGTACAATAGTTTTTTAAAAAATTCAGAACAGCTCATTCCATAAAAAGGTAGGTGATAACATAAGAAGGAGGGATCTTTGCTGTGCGTGTATATAATCCAAGAATTCATAGATCGGTTCACTGTTCTTTAATGATAGTAATATACTTATTTTACTTTTCGACATGTTGCCTTTAATTTCAGAAAAAGATGTACACGAATCCCTGTATTAAAATAAGATCTTTGTTTTATTTATCGTAACAACTTAAATGCTTCTGTTACCGTAGGATACCGTGACCTGGACTTGGCAAGGATACACATTGTAAGTCACTTATGTCTATTATTAGTTTTTACAAATTTTGTTTTAGTGAATAAAAGGAAATGTCATTTATTCTTTATGTTAAAAAAAAGCCTTGTTTTTATAAAAGTAAAGATTTCTGATCAGAGTCTTAAATCTTGTAACTGGTCAGTCTTTGTAGAGAGCATCACTCTCTTGCTCATTAACCCCTAGTGTCTCCTGTGTGCAGAATTTTAGTCATTTGTCATATTCAGATGAGTCTCAAGTGTTTGTCTGCCAGTTTGTAAGTGACCTAGTTTGCATCATACTTAGCTTGCATTTTGTGATTTCATTTCCACCGCAGATTTAGCATTATCTAGCGTCTCCATCCTTACTACCACATTGATTTAAGCAGTTAAGAGCAAGTTAGCCCTGTTAGCAAGTTAGCAAGCATATGCCTTGATACAGTTGGGATGTGTCTGATAAGAGTTGAGAAAACAGTTAACGAAGATTTCAGTTCCGTTCTTGGATTTTGAAAACGCTGGGATCAGCAGTTTCTAGAAGCATTTAAGTCAGGAAAGGAATACAGTTTCACTATTAGGCAAGCTGAACTGAAACAAGCCTTTAAAAAGAACAGAACACATAGAAACTTACTTTCTCTCAAGATCTTTTTTTAGTTCTCCCTGCATAAGTCTGAGCCTATGTAAATTTTGGTGAGAACCATATGAAACACCTGGATTTGAGGACTTTCCCCAGGGGCTTGTCCACTTTTGAAACTATTAAGCCCAGAGTTCAAATAACATTGTTAATAAATAGGTGACAAAAGGAAATCATAATTTACCTTCAAGAACATTGTAGGCTTCTTTAAATACCTTTTACATAATCCAACCAACTTCTGAAAATCAATTTTTTAATACTGCATAATTATTTATAATTATAAATATTTCCATTTCTTATAAATGTTTTTTTAAATTTTTTTTGAGACAGAATCCTGCTCTGTCACCTAGGCTAGAGTGCCGTGTCATCAGCCTACCTCACAGCAACCTCAAACTCCTGGGCTCAAGCTATTCTCCTGCCTTAGCCTCCCGAGTATCTGGGATTATAGACACGAGCCACCATGCCCGTCTAATTTTTCTATTTTTAGTAGAGATGGGGTTTCACTCTTGCTCAAGCTGGTCTTGAACTCCTGACCTTAAGCAATCCTCCCGACTCAGACTGCGAAGGTGCTAGGATTACAGGCATGAGCCACCTCGCCCAGCCTATTTCTTACAAGTATTATGATAATTATAAAAACTTATTCATTTTATATAAATTGCTTTGAAATAATAAGTTTAAATCAGAATAGGTAACTGATGAGCCCATGGAATAAACATTAACATATGTGAAACATTTATATTCTTGCTGTACTTCAGTCCTTAGTAGTTGAAGATAAGCAAATATCACCAAAAATAAAGAACATAAATTATAAAAGATGTCTAGACAGCATATTGTCTTTAACTCTCCAGAAAATCAGTTTATTCATTTGTCTAGAATACATGTTTCATGCCACTACTGATTTTGAATTCCCGATTTTCGGCTTCTATATAAGGGAAAATTAAGAGAAACTAGTATCAGAGAGCACTTTAGAAAAAGAAGTCCTTTAAAAGTGAATGGGTAGCTTATTTATATTTCCTAAGGTGTGTAATCCTTTGGGCCTTTACAAGTTGAGTTTCTTATGGAGATAGTGACTTTGGGCTCATTATGCAGTGTGTATGACTTTTTTCGCTTGCACAACAGTCCAGGTAGATATGGAGATTAAATAGGAAAAGGCTTTTCTAGAAGGAGAAAGTAGAAAGGTTTAGTTAATCCAGGTTTCTAAGCTGGGAAGTATGTAAACAAGAGAAAAAGTTGGAGAGAGAATTCAGTACACATAGGAAGAAAAAAATCTTTTAAGAGTTCCAGGATTTCTTGGGGCTTATAAACAAGCACAACATCTTTAAAAGGCATGACTTTGTTTTGCCCAAATGCCACTTGCACTTACCTGTGGAAAATCTCATTTCCACCTTTGTCTTCTAATCTACTTACTGTTATTGTTAGCACTGCATCTATTACTTCTAAATCAATTTTCTCAATTGCCCTTGCTCCAAGTGCTACTCTAGACACAGAGGAACAGATTTTATGCCATAGCAGATATCCTAAGGGAGAGCAGACCCAGGGAAGAATAAACTTCGGGAAGGGCAGCTTGAAAAGCTGTTTTGTATCAGTTGAAGAAGTACTTGATTTGTCTGTAGTATGTACAAGACAGGTTTAATGAGATCTTACGTGTGGTTTCATTTTTTTGTTTTCAAAATTTTCAGAGTAGATTTTGTATCTATTCAAATAATTGAATGCCACAACTCCATTTAAATAATTTAAAAAACAATTTACCTTATAGTAGATAATGTGGATTGATTTTGTTTGAAGTTTATAGATAGTAAAATATTTTTTCCCTTTCAGATGGAAGGTTTGAGAACTGATACATTAACAGTTTATAATTAATTATGGAAGTGGTAAATCTTTCTAAATTCCTTCTTTTAACTAATTTCCTAAACTCCTAAATTCCTTAAGTAAGCCCCCTCAGATAATTTTTACAGATAAATTATATTTTAATTTCTTAATAGCAAAAAAAGATTGGTTGGTTGTTTTCTTAAACATGTAGTCTAATCCACTCTGCCTTATTTCTGGGTCAACTGTCTAATGAGGCTAAACTAAAAATCCCATAGAAATCTTATCCAGAAGGTCTGAATATTTACTGGAAATCTATAAACAGGAGCAACTATTTTAAAAATTATCTTTGTGAGAGTTGGTTAACCACTTTAAAGAAAGCCTTGGTGTAGCCTTACAATGAAATTTAAACCTTTCAGATTTCCCCATAACCAAAATTGGGACAATTTTGATAAAGTTTTTGCCTTTAAGGAAAGTCCACTGATTTTTTTTTTTATAGTATCAGAAAGTTTAGAAATGTAAAGTTCTACTGAGAACTTTTTCTATAAACACACTCATGTACCTTGAAATGTAGCCTTGGGTAATTTCTCTGGAGACTTAGGCCTGTGAGTCCGTGTTGCCAAGGAAACTTCAGATTTGAGGTTTAGTCTTTTGAGCTGCAGCTCTGACTCACGTATTTTGCGTTCATTTGGTAATTTAACTTTCGAATATCAAAAATAGTTGTCTAAGTCCAAGAAGTGTTACAGCTGTAGTGTAGAATTTATAAACACAAAATATATATGAAATGTGATGTGGGGGTGTTTGTAAAGAAAGAATTGTTGAATAATATTATATGATATTTGTATTACCATTTAAAGGTGGCTTTCTCTTTTTTCTCTTCAGCATTCAGCTTTGTGTGCTTACTTTCTGCCAACCCTTCACAAAGGTAGAAGTGGAGGTAAGTCATTCAGAATGTAGCCTTGGCACTTGAGATTTGGCCTGTCTTTTAATTTTGAATTTCTAGTCTAGAGAGACCAGATGTAAAGGTCCACCACCTTTAAAATAAGCCTTGGTACTTTACGAATTGTGTTATCTAAAACCAAACTGTCAGATTTAGCCCTTAAAATCATGTTAGGAAACACCTCTAACTTCTGGGAACTTGGCCAGATTGGCATTACCTGTTCTCACCCTTTTGCTCCTGTTAGTGCTGACCTCTGCCAAGTTCAATGGTGTGCTTTGAGATCCTGCCAAAGGAGCCGATGGGAGCTGACCGAGCCCCACAACTCCTTGAAGAGTATGTTTTGTGAAAGCCAAGAAGTGCTGTTTGGGGGTTAGGGGAGAGACACAGACGTCAGAAGCCCTCACTTAGGGAAGCACTCTGCATGTGGAAAGGACGAGAAACTCATATCTGGGAGGCAGCTCATGCCATCATTCACGGGACAGAGTCTTTCGCTTTGACTTGCAGTGGCAGGTGGGGTCGGGGGCAGTGGGGAGTAATTAGAACATTTTAAAAATTCTGACCGGATTTTTAAGGTCTGATGGTTGGCTTCAGAGCCATTCTTAGTTTCTAGATGTGATATGGACTAGACCCCTTAATTTAGAATCCTGTGGGTTTTAGTGAGACCCTCTGGTAGTCTATGAAGAAAGAGGGTTAGAATAGTGGGCACCCGGATTTTCTAATTGCAGCCGTCCATTGCGGAATGAAAAGCTTAAGTTTGCATGTATAATGCAGAGTTCCGAGTGGGCCTAGTGCTCTAAGTGACAGGACTGTGACATTTAACTCACGAGGACACTATTTTACTTTATTGGATGGCTTAGTGATTCAACCATTTAGAGCTTACCAGCAATGCCAAATGATAAGGAGGGAAAATTATATTTCAAAATGAGTTTAACTTTAGTGAAATTTTCATGAAGTGTGCACGTTGTCTGCCCGCCTTAAAAATATGTTTATTAATTATATTCCACACCTCCCCACTTTTAAAACCAGCTCAGCATCTCTCATTGTGGCCAAAAAACACTACTTTTGGAGATGTCCTTAGATGTTTTTTTAAAAAAATAACTAATCTAATAAAATTAGGAAGTACCAGTGTAAAGAATCAGGTTTCTTTTCTGAAGACTTCTCAGTGTCTTTGAAACGTGTGATCACAGAGAAGCCCTTTTTCTCTGGATATCTCTTGGAGCCAGTGTCCTATAGAATGCATTTCAGGAATCCCTGTATTGTAACATTTCTGATTACTTCAAGCACTGCTCTTTCTGCTTTTAATAGCTGCTTAGGTAGTCCAGCCCTGTTTCATTTTTCTAAAAAGAAACAAGAAAACCCATACTTAAAACAGCCATGCTATCTTCTCTGCAAGACACTGCCCCTCTTTCCCAATTCACCCCTCTGCAGCTAAAGCAAATTCTAGCCGCAGATGTGGAAATGCACACAGAGCTGTACTTTTTTGTCTAGCATACGTGTCAGCGGTCAGACTGTGTTACAACAAGAGGTATGCAGAGGCCTCATTTTTTTTTTTTTCTGCCATGACCACTATTACCACATTTCCTTTTCATGTCATGGCTTTCTTTCTTTCTTTTTTTAAAAAAAATTACAATATTTGCATTCTCCAGCTGGGTCTGAGACCTATTTGGATAATATTTTCTGGCAAAGAAAATAAGGTATCCTTTGTTCAAGAACTTCACAAACAAAATGGCTTTCAGCTGGTGGAAACAGCTGAATCGGTAAAGATCTGATGAATTAGAATTGTGGTGCAGAGCAAGAGGATGAGATGAGAATTTGTGGACTTCAGATTTGGTACAGGTATTCTTATTTTAATGATATTTATTTTACATTTATGATATACCTTTCACCCAGGCAACTCCTAAGTACTTTATAATATTTGAATATTTTAATTTCCCACTGCCTAGATGTAACTGCAAATGTATTCTAGAAGCCCTTCGGGCGCTATGTATGCCCATGCTCTCACCTGAGGCTCCAAAGAGCTGAGCCCTGTCTCTGAGGCTCCAGCTTCTCCACCACGTCTGTGAAGGCCAAGCTTGAGACTGGTTGCGGCCTCAGTGCATTTCCTTGCTCCACTTTCAATTGTCTTGGTTGTTCAGAAGTAACCCTGTCTCTTTTCTTTCTCCTTGAAATTAATGTAAATCCTTGTTATTATTTTGAATATGTTTTTAAAACTTCTTGAATATTAGGTGAACCTAATTCAAGATGTATTATTTAAGAATACAATATTAGTGATACGGTTTTTCAGATGAACTTTGAATAGATTATTAAAGTGCCCTTTGAGACACTCTTGCTCTTGTAAGTCACAGGACATCCCATTCTGTTGACTGCCGTGACCTTTAGTTTCATAGGTGTCCCCTCAGTAATGACGATTACCAAATTCTTTAATTACCAAAATCATTGGATATCTAAAATCTGCTGAATGTAATATTGAGGGATATCTTCTTACCTCCTCTTCCCCATCCCTCTCTGCTTCCCCAACATAGAGATTTAAAGTATTTTTTTGACTCTCAGATCATAAAACTGTAAGTTCCAAACCTCGTGTCCTGTGTGATTGGTCTTCTGGCATCCCTGAGCAATGAAGACATGCGTGTCTACAGAATAGTTTTACTGACAGTTATTCTTTGAATCATAACGTGGCATAATGAATGGGTATGCTTGAAGTATATTTCAGCCATCGGTTTTATCAACCAGCTCCTTCATGAGCATGCCTGTATGAAGATATGGCTTAGAGGACAAGGAATAAGATAGCTAGTAGGAAACCACAAAATATGACATCAGTGAAGAGCCTGCTAGTTTATCTGATGAGAGATAATGCATGCTAAGTCAGACTACATAGCAACAAGTGTGCAGCAGGTAGTCTATGAGTGGAAACAGACTTTCACATTGACGGTCCGGTTTCCTTCTTCAGAGGCTATGTCTCAGTTTGTATTCAAAGCATGTTAACTTTAGAAGCCATCCAGTATCTTATAGATACATAAAAACGATCTGTCTGTAGGCATATAGACATGTAATAGTCCCCACTTATCCTCGAGGGATGCATTCTGAGACCCCGGCTGATGCCTCAAACCAGAGCTAGTACTAAGCCCTATATGTACTATGTTTTTTCCTAAACATATATACCTATGATAAAATTTAATTTATAAATTAGGCATCTTAAGAGATGAACAACAATAACAAATAGTAAAATAGAACAATTATAACAATATATCATAATAACAGTTTATGTGAATATGCTCTGTCTCACTCAGAATATCTTATTGGACTGTACTCACCCTCTTGTGATAAAGAAGGGATAGAGTAGGATGGCATGAGATTCCATCACACGACTCAGAACAGTGTGCAATTTTAAACTTATGAATTGTTTATTTTATATATAAAAACACACACCTGCATATATATATATATATATATATATATTTTTTTTTTTTTTTAAAGATACAGGGTCTCGCTCTGTTGTCCAGGCTGGAGTTCAGTGGCGTGATGAGAGTTCACTACAGCCTCAAACTCCTGGGCTCAAGCCATTCTCCCACCTTAGCATCCCAAGTAGCTGGGACTACAAGTGTGCGCCACTACACTCAGCTAATATCTTTTATTTTTGTACAGACCGGGTTAGGTTACGTTGCCCAAGCTGGTCTCGAATTCCTGGCCTCAAGGGATTCTCCCACCTCGGCCTCCCAAAGTGCTGGGATTACAGGTGTGAGCCACCACCCTCAGCGTGAATTGCTTATTTCTAGAATTTTTTATTTAATATTTTCAGACCACAGTTAACTGCTGGTAACTGAAGCTGAAGAAAGTAAAACCTCAGATAAGGGAGACTACCGTATTTTGCTTTAGAAAAATTTCCTCACAAAGCTTATAGCTCACTGAAACATTAGGCCTATAGCATTAGGCCTAAAATATACTTTCTGGTGAGCAAT
>CAUYSK010028740.1:0-16864 GCA_963575035.1 Avahi laniger | reverse complement strand
ACCCCGTCTCTACCAAAAATAGAACGAAGTTAATTGGACAGCTAAAAATATATAGAAAAAATTAGCCAGGCATGGTGGCACATGCCTGTAGTCCCAGCTACTTGGGAGGCTGAGGCAGGAGGATCGTTTGAGCCCAGGAGTCTGAGGTTGCTGTGAGCTAGGCTGATGCCACGGCACTCACTCTAGCCAGGGCAACAAAGTGAGACTCTGTCTCAAGAAAAAAAAAAAAAAGAATTAAAACTAGAAATAACTGTAATTCTAATCTGTCTGACCTTAATATGCCTATTGTGCCATGTCCATCTGTCTACTATATAAACCATGGCAACTAATCTTCAATTATAAGACAGAAAAATTAGCAACCCGTCCTCTCACACCTATAAATTCATTTTAAGGGCTATAAAACTACTTTTTGTACAAAATTATAAAACCATTACTTTTAATGAAATAATATTCAAACCATTTATCAAATGCCAATTGTAACTGTGGAATAAACTAGGCAATTTTATTTTTAAGGAAGGATCTAAAAGTGCTTAGCAAAGCTCTACATTAAAACTCCCAACTCAATAAATATCACATTTTATTTGGTTTTACTAATCAGGAACTAATAATACTCTATACTTAACAGGGCTAAGCAACAGAATTTTAGACATTCTTCAACATTTCCCAGACTTATTTTGTTTTTAATTTCATGAAAATACCTACACTTAAGCAATGAAAATTTTGTCAGAATAAGGCTTTCCATGGGAATTTACAACCTTTTAGCATGGTCTGACATTAGAAAAGTTGCTTAACTTCTCTTTACCAGTTTTTCTCCCTCCTAAATGAGGGTAATAAAAATATATGCCCTATCCCTTTATTAGACTGCTATGAAAACTAAAGGAGAAAGTACTCCATAAGGTGTAATTATTACCTCCTCTTAAATGAAACGATAGACCAGCAGATATTAAATTATCAAACCCCTCTTAAAAAAAGCATGAACTTGGGCTGGGTGTTGGCAAGCAGGGAGACAGTGCTATATGGGGCAGCAAATCTAAAGGTTCTACTTCAAAACAAATGTTGTATGTCACTGGATCTGCAAAACTTTTTATCAATTCCTTTATCCTCAACACTAACAGCTCTTTAAAGGATTATATCAGTGATAATTATCTGGACAGTCAAAGAAGACTTTGATTTTGCGCTAATGTATTAAATGTATGATATAGGATCCCCCCTCAAATTGAAAAGGCTCACTTCAAAGCTTTTTAAGTCAGAAAAATGTCATGTTGACCTGTTTAATGTTATTTTCTAAATACTATAAATAATACTTGAGCAAAAGTAACATTTTCTCCAACACCACCCTAAGCAAATTACAGTAAGAACGCTAGGCCAGGGAGGCATTCACAGTTGTCATTAAAGAAATGCCAAAAGGACAAACAGAACCATGAAATGACCTAATTTAAAGCTGCCAGCTCAAAAGGTACATTCCTAAGGGTAAAAACTATATCAAATCACCTGAAGATTGTTAACTCTTAAGTTGTAAGAGTTTATGACATGACTAAATGACGTCCTCTCTGCAGACTCACTCCATCCCTACTTTGTCTTTTTAAAATTATTTTTATAAAAAGAAAAGCTCTGACAAGGTTGTATTAAAGACACAGCTGAAAGAGTAACCATAAAAGCTCTTAACAGTAAAGGAATTCTTAAATTAATGTCCTGTTCACAATTTTCAATAACTCAAACACATTTTCTGGTCAATCTTTATAATAAAAGACCACTCATAACTGGTGAAGAAAACATTGCTTTATATCAATTATCTCTTCAAAGCATCCAGTGTAACAAATTTTCAGACTAAGGGCAAATAATTCAATAGATACATGTGATTATGGTGCTTCAAAGTGGGGAGAGGTAAGCTATACCTAAATACTGAAAATAAAATAAAGCTCAAAATTTACAGATTGCTGAAATTCATTGAGAGCAACAGTGTTACATCTTGCAGATATACAAAGTTTCCTTCCTTTGGACACTGGTAAATTTAGGCATGAACAGAAGGAAAGCCTATCTTTTCATCCACTCTATGACTTCATCCAAGCATATATGTACTGAAGCATACATTTAATGATCATCTACTATGCATGCTTAAGAGCTGTGCTAAGAGCTCTAAAAACAAGAAACTTCCAGCCAAGTGGGGCCAGGGTTAACAATACAATATAATCCATGATGATGGATGCTCGGAGATACAGTATTTAATTCAGCTGAGAGAGGCCAGGCACAGTGGCTCATGCCTGTAAGCGCAGCACTTTGGGAGGCAGAGGCAAAAGGACTGCTCAATGACAGGAGTTTGAGACAAGCCTGGGCAACATATCGAGATCCTGTCTCCACGAAAAATTTAAAAATTAGCCAGCCATGGTGGCGTGTGCCTGTAGTCCCAGCTACTTGGGAGGCTAAGGCGGGAGGATCACTTGAGCCCAGGAGTTCAAGGCTGCAGTGAACTATGATTATGCCACTGCACTCCAGCCTGGGTGACAGAGCAAGATCCTGTCTCAATTAAAAAAAAAAAAATCAGCTAAGAGAAAGTCATAAACATCAAACAAAATATTTGAGATGAATGTAGAATCTAAGGACTATATCTGCTGTGTAAATCATTATTTTTAAGACTCTCATGTTAACTTGTCTAGACTGGTATGTATGCATGTATGCATGTATGTATGTATGTATTGAGACAAGTCTCTGTTGCCTGGGCTAGAGTGCAGTGGTGTGATCCTAGCTCACTGCAACTTCAGACTCCTGAGGTCAAGTGATTCTCCTAGTTTAGCCTCCCTCCTGAGTAGCTGGGACTACAGACACACACCACCACACCTGGCTAATTTTTTTGTAGAGACGGGGTATCATTCTGTTGCTCAGGCTGGTCTTGAACTCCTGGCCTCATGAGATCCTCCCGCCTTGGCCTCCCAAAGAGCTAGGATTACAGGCACAAGCCACTGTGCCATGCCATTATTGTTATTTTTTAGAGTCTTATATGCAATTAGAACATCTTAAAAATTGAATACTATTTTATCTAAACAGCATACGTATAACAAAAGACTGGTCATGAAAAAAGGAAATTCAAGTCTATAATAAGTTTAAATAATTTTGGATAAAATCAATAACTTAAAAGGCAAAAGTACCAATACAAGTCTCAATTTCCTCACTTATCCAATGAAGAGACTAGTCTAGAAAATCTTTTAGTTCCCTATGACTTCTAAAATTGAATTTGAATATTCTATTTGTTGGTGGTTAATGTTCTAATAAATTACAACAAAAACATATCCCAAATATTTATAATTAGTCTACTTAACTCAGATTAATTTATCTCCCAATACATACATTAATTAATTTTGAAACAATCTACTTTCCAGTATACAGTAAGTGCCTATGTCCTCTGTCTTTTCAACCTCTCCCTTTTATGGTCTGGAAACATCCTCAATATCTTTTGATAACTAACATTAAAGCCTCTCCTTCAACCCTACTTTTCCCTCTAATTACTTACCCTTTGCCTTTCTTTCACAGCCAAGTTCTTTTTAAAAAATTTACTGATCTATCTTCTTATCTTCAATCCACTAAAATTGCACTAGCTAAAGCCATCAATGACTTTCTAATTCCCAAGCTCATTATTTAGCCTATTAACAGGAACATTTCTTTTTAAAACTCTCCTTCCTTGCATCTATAAAACTTGATACTTTCTACGGATTTTCCTCTTCTTTCTTTTCTGTCTCCTTTTGTGGGCTTTCCCCCTCTGTGTCTCTGAAATGTGATTTTTATCCAGTCTCATGTTCTCTTTCATGATCTCTTCTTTCTTTACAGGTTCTCACCGGACAGCCCTGTCTACCCTTGTGGCTTTAACTACTTCTCCCTAAAACCCTGTATATCTCCTGCATTCTACCTTCTCATCTGGGCTTGAATCATCCAAACCCAGACAGCTAGGAATCATTCTCCTCGCCAATCAATCCTACAATTAATCCTAACAATTCTAATTCTAAATATCTCTTACATCCATTCTCTTCTCTTCTTTCCAGATGTTACCACTCTAATTTATACTATCTACCCTGGCTTTGTTTTCCTCAATAGTTTCCCCAATGGTATACCTATATCCATTCTGGTCCTCCTTCAGTCCATCTGCTACACTGACAACAAAATAATTTTTCTAAAATCCCAAATATGACCAAGTAGTCTACTATTCTAAACTCTTCATTGGTTCACCATGTCCTACTTTAAAAAAAAAAATTAACTCCTTTGGATAGTATATGAAGTGTGTCATGGTCTGGATACTGCCTAGTTCTCTGCCCCATCTAGTGCCCTCGCTCCCTTTCGACCTACAAAACCGCCATACCACACTATTTGCAGCTCCCCAAATTAGACAACATATGTTGCTCCACATACTTCCACATATTTGTGCCCAAGCTTTCCTCTGCTTAAATGCCCCTGTCATCTTTATCCATCTGGCAACCTCCTATGAATCTTTCAATACCAAATACATGCATCACCATTTTGGTAAAGCCTTCCTTGATCTCCCCAGATGGAATTGATCATCTTCACAGACCCTGATGTATTTGCTTATTTACATATTTATCTTCCCAACTAGTCCTTTAATTCCTTGAAGGCTTATTCCTTTTTCTATATCTAGCACTTAAGCACAATCTTGCCAGAGTAAATAGCTCAATAACTGTTGTTAAATGAACAAATAAATGAATGGATGTAAAGTACTTTACTGGGTGCTACTAAGAAGTATAATATATTTGTCCTGTTTCAAAAGGCTTAAAGATATATAGTAGAGGATTAAGAAAACATATGCTCATAAAAAGTTAAGTAACAATATAAAACATATAGGTCCCAATTCAGAAATATCACATGGTATTAAAATACAACAGATATACAAATATCAATGTATTATAAAAACTAAAAGGAAACAAAAATTATTACAGTTTAGAATTATCTGACAAGGCTTCATGAAAAAGCTTTGAGAATTAAATGAAATAGGAATTGGAAGAATTTGAAAAAAAAAAAGCAAAAAAAGTTCATTTTAATCTTCTTAAGCAAAACCTGTAAAAAATCCACACTAATTCTTGGCTGTTTCAAGGTATATATTTGGTACCTTATATAACATAAATATATTTCTGCAGGAAAAAAATTGAGCTTTCCTGGTTGACAAATTCATTCAACAAATATATGAGCCTGGACAGGCACTGTGGCTCACACCTGTGATCACAGCACTTTGGGAGGCCAAAGAGAGATCACTTGAGAAGTTCAAGACCAGCCTGAGCAACATAGGGAGATCTTGTCTCTACAAAAAATTTAAAAATTAGCAGGGTGCTTTTTATAATTAACAAACTAACTCCCTATGATGTCACCCTCTCTTTACTGAATCCTACAATCGAGACCTCTCGCCCATTTCTAATAAACATGCTTGGTATAAATAAAAAAAAATTAGCAGGATGTGGCTGTATGGACCCTGTAGTCCCACCTATTTGGGAGGCTGAGGCAGGAGGATCGCTTGAGCCCCGGAGTTTAAGGTTGCAGTGAGCTCTGATGACACCACTGCACTCTAGTCCGGTCAACAGAGCAAGACCCTGCCTCAAAAAAGAAAACAAATCCACACATCTATAGTGAACTTATCTTCAACAAGGTGCTAAGAACATACAGTGTGGAAAGCACAGTCTTTTCAATAAATGGTGCAAGGAAAACTGGAAGTCCACATACAGAAGAATGAAACTAGACCTTTATCTCTCACTATATACAAACAAAAATCAAATCAAAATGGATTAAAGACTTAAATCTAAGACCTGAAAATGTAAAACTACTAAAAGAAACATTGGGGAAATACACCAGGACATTGGTCTGGGCAACGATTTCTTGAGCAATACCCCAAAAGCACAGACAACCAAAGCAAAATTGGACAAATGCAATTACATCAGGCTAAAAAGCTTGTGCACAGCAAAGCAAATAATCAACAGAGGGAAGATACAACCCACAGAATAGGAGAAAATATTTGCAAACTACCCATCTGACAAAGGATTAATAATTAGAATATATAAGGAGTTCTAATAACCCTATAGGAAAAAATCAAATCTGATTAAAATATGGACAAAGAATCTGGATAGATATTTCTCAAAAGAAGACACACGAATGGCCAACCGGGATATGAAAAAATGCTCAACATCATTAATCATCTAAGAAATAGAAGTCAAAACTACAATGAGATAATCATCTCACCCCAATTAAAATGGCTTTCATCAAAAAGGCAATAGTGAACGCTGGCAAGGATGTGCAGAAAGGGGAACCCTCATACATGGTTGGTGGGAATGTAAATAAGTACAATCACTATGGAGAATAGTAGGGAGGTTCCTCAAAAAATTAAAAATAGAACCACCATAGGATCCAACAATCTCACTGCTAGTTATATATTCAAAAGAAGGGAATTTAGTGTATCACAAAGATATCGGCACTCCCATGTTTACTGTAGTACTATTTACCATAGCCAAGATTTAGAATCAACCTAAGTGTCTATCAACAGATGAATTCAGCCAGGCCTCATGCCTATAATCCTAGCACTTTGGAAGGCCAAAGCAGGAGGATCGCTTGAGGCCAGGAGTTCGAGACCAGCCTGAGAAAGAGCAAGACCCCATCTTTACAAAAACAGAAAAATTAGCTGGGTGTGGTGGTGAGCACCTGTAGTTCCAGTTACTTGTGAGGCTGAGACAGTAGGAGGATGACTCAAGCTCAGGAGTTTGAGGTTGCAATGAACTATGATGATGCCACTACACTCTAGCCCAGGAGACAGAGCAAGACCCTGTCACACACACACAAAGAAAACACAGATGAATGGATAAAGAAATTGTGATACATATACATAATGGAATATTATATAGCTATAAAAGAGTGAAATTCTGCCATTTGCAACAACATGGATGGAACCAAGCACAGAAAGACACATCTCGCATGTTCTCACTCATATGTGGGAGCTGAATATTAAAAACAATTGATCTCATAGAAAAATATATATATATGGGCTTACTACAGGCCAAGATCAAGTTGAAAATAATAGGATAGCAGGGAGTTAGGGTATAAAGACTTCATAACAACAAGCTTTTTGGTCAAATCTCATTACAACAAAAACCTCCATATAATCTATACTTACATAAATATTTATTCAACTAATACCTGAGCACCTACTCAAGTACTAGGTACCGTCCTTCAACAATAAAGGGTACGGAGGCCAGGCACAGTGGCTCACACCTGTAATCCTAGCACTCTGGGAGGCCGAGGTGGGCGGACTGTTTGAACTCAGGAGTTCGAGATCAGCCTGAGCAAGAGCGAGACCCCGTCTCTACCAAAAATAGAAATAAATTAATTGGACAGCTAAAAATATATAGAAAAAATTAGCTGGGCATGGTGGCGCATGCCTGTAGTCCCAGCTACTTGGGAGGCTGAGGCAGTAGGATTGCTTGAGCCCAGGAGTCTGAGGTTGCTGTGAGCTAGGCTGACTCCACGGCACTCACTCTAGCCAGGGCAACAAAGTGAGACTCTGTTTCAAAAAAAAAAAAAAAAAAATACGAAAAATTAGCCAGGCGTCATGGCATACTCCTGTAGTCCCAGCTTCTCAGGAGGCTGATGCAGGAGGAGTGCTTGAGCCCAGGAGTTTGAGGCTGCTGTGAGCTAGGATGATGGCACAGCACTCTACTCAGGGCAACAGAGTGAGACTCTGTCTCAAAAAAAAAAAAAAAAAGAGAAAAAAGAAATAGAAGAGCGAGTAGTGGATAAGTAGAAATGAAACAAGATTGGCCCTGAGTAGATAATTGTTGAGGAACAGAAAGGTCTGCATGGGAGTTTACTATACTATTCTATTTTTGTATATGTTGAAATTTTTCCTAATAAAATGTTTTTGAACCAGGATCTGTGTCAAGAGGAACTGAAGTTCTAAGACTGCTTCATGTGGTAAATATTTGGTACAACTTCGTACCAAATTTTGGTAAAATTTTCTTTATTAGCACCACAGTGACCTCTGAGACAGTGTCACTGCTAGTACAGAGGTATATAAAACTCAGGTTTTCAGGTCCAACATTGTCCTTTTTACATACTGCTACTACATTTAATGAATGTTAAATCATTTAATCCTTATAAAAACCCAAGATGTAACCCCCATCCAACTTGTCTCTAGCTACAATCTTGCCTCCTACAGTCTATTCTTAACCCAACAGCCAGTGTGATCTTTAAAAATGTGTCAGATCATGTCATTGCTCCTCTTAAGGTCTCCATTGGCTCCCAATTCACTCAGAGTAAAAGCAAGTCTTTCCAGCAGCTTCCAAATTTCCACATGCCCTGGCTCCCTCATTTCACACTATCTCTCCCTCACTAGCTCCATTCCAGCCTCATTGGTCTCCTTGCTCTTCCTGGCACATGCTGAGAGGGAACTTGCTGTTCTTTCTGCTTGGAATTCTCTTCCCCCAGATGGTCACATGGTTTGCTCACTCATCTCCTGAAGGTCTCTATTCAAGTGTCACCTTCTCCCTGAGGCCTTCCCTTACCTCTCTACTTAAAATAGCTACCCTTCTCTCCTACAGCAACTCCACCCTAGCCGTCCCTATCCTTCTGCTTTTTTCACAGTGGCACTTACCGCCATATGCAACACTGTATATTTGTTTATTATCTGTAACTACCCAGTAGAATGAAAGTTCCATGAGGGCAGAACTTTTGCCTATTTTGTTCACTGCTATGTCCTCAATGCCTCGCATAGTTTCCAGAACACAGGAGGCATTCAGTATTTGTTAAATTAATGCACATTCATTCCTTCCAAATGGCACTGTGTCTGCATCTCTCCTCCCTGAATGCCCTTGTCACTCATTCTGCATCCTTGTTTACACTGCATTATCCAGCATCTGTCCTTGTGATAATGCCATTCCTTTGGGGAGAGGTGTTTCCATGGTGATGCTTTTCACCTACTTAGCAGGTCTCTCAGAAAGCTCTTTGCAGCAAGGTTCTATTTCTAGTGCTGTTAAGACTCCAGCACACACAGAACTTTTCATTCCTATCCTGGAGAGCATTCTCTGTCAGTACAGTTGGTAGGTGATTTGCCTACTGCTTTTCAGCAGTTGCGTAGGCTAGTTTATTTAAGCAGACCTCTTTGGATGGACATTTAGTATGTTTTAAGACTTTGGCTATTCATTTATTTACTCAGAAAATATTTATGGAAGGCCTATTCTACTCTAGGCACTGTTTTAGGCATGTGGCATACACCAGTGACTCTACCTTGGGTACCCAGTTTTATCATAAATTACCCAACCTATTGTTGATGTGAAGAATGTCAAAGATCTTGATTTTGCTTGCTGATCTCTGGCTCCTGGCCTCGCAGCCCACTGATGCAAAAATATGTACAGTAAAAAAACACAATTCCTCTGCTTACCTCCCCCCCAAAAAAGCTAAGTTTTCAGGATCATGGTTAAATAACAAGTCATTAGTCCTGGAGGCTGTAATCATTAAAAAGAGCCAATTCTGGCTGGCTATCTTTCCTGTGCCAAGGAGGAGAGGAAAAACATAGATAACTTCATGTCTTTTGAGTGAGAGACGTAAAACATAATAGAGATTTTAATGATCTCTTTAGGATATGACAACTTCTGTCCACAGCTTCTTATGTTCAAAGGCAACAAAAGCCTCCATCTTTGCTATCACCTTTCCACGATCCTTAGATTTGTTGTTTCTCAAGTATTTTCTTGACACTGGACCAATCTTTCAAAGGCACAGAAACCAGCACTACCACTTTGGTCGTTAAATACAAAGCACTGACCAGAAAAAAATTCATCCAGGCATTTGGGGTATTGTATAAACTTGTATTACTGAGGAGTTGAGTACTGCATCCCAAGAATCCTGACCTATTCTAGAGCCCATCAGGCTCTCCTGGAACTGGAAGTTGGAAGTGGGCAACCACGGAGTTGTTAAGATGACCTTCATTTGCATCTCATTCAGGTTTCTGTGATTTAATTGGCTAATGTCCTCTCATTATGGACATCTTTCTCATTCCAGAGTGTGTCATCACCTGTGGTCTGAGTTTACCTCCTGCTTTGCAACAGGAAAGATCTACAACTTCCCCATTGATATAATCCTCAGAATATCTTCCTGCTATACTATCAGTGTTCCTGTGGGGTAAGTAAAAATTAGCTCAGTCTGGGAAAGAAAAATCTGCATGGTTATTCATTAGGCAGGATAAACAAATACAAATAAAGACAGCTGCTCAAACTGAAGAAAAATATTTCCGCCAGGGATGTGCTACATCTATAAAGTATCATAATAACTCTCTTTGAGTGACTACTGCTTTCTTACTCACTGGGGAACTTTGTTCTCTAAAATCAAAGACTTTGAGAAACTTGCTGTTTGACATTTTGTCAGTAAGAAAAAAACATCTTACTTCCGTTTGGAGGATCTAAGCCACTTTAACATAGAGAAGCAGCTTCAATTTACAAACCAGCTGCAAAGTTTCAGAAAAGGAGTTTCTGGACATTTTTAAAGAAATAGGAACATGGGTCCACTTTGCAGTCTAGGTCTGATGTTGACCCGTTTTTACTGTCTTGATTTCTTTTGAGACTATAAAAACTGTTTCATTTAAATTCCATCTAAACTTCACACTTCTTAAAAATCCTGTAAATTTATCTTTTTCTTCCTTTGGCTAAATGTCCCATGGTGTTTCCGGTGTACAATCTCCCTGACTGCAATAGATCAAGAGATCTGATTTTGTTAACTACAGGTTTGCTCCTGGTGGTCTTAGGCGACCTAGCATGGACACTGTCTTGTGCAGCTTCAGGGTTCCTAAGATTGCAAATTTTGAAAACAGATACAACACATATCTTTTTCACTCCTAAATATACATGAACCTGTTCACTCTGCCAGGTAATGATGTGCATGGCTACCATGCCAATTTGGTCATAACTAGGGTTGGTTCACATTTCAGGAATGTTACAGGATCAAGAACGTAAGTCAGGGTTGTGGGTGGCTTTCGGTTCACTTTTATTTTTTTTTGGTTCACTTCTTGAACAGGCTGATTACTTTCTCTTTGGATATTTTATCTGCTAAACCGAAGCCTCCATCTCCAGTGACTGAGGAAAAAAACAAGACACATTTACTCAGCTCAGGCTGACAGAAATACTGGAGAGGATCTGGTTCCAGGTAGACAGCCCCGGCCTCGTCTACACCCACGGAGACTCCAGGACACGGCAGGGAAGCGGGCGGCGTGCTGCCGCTCTTCCTCGCGTCTCCCACCCGGGCCCCAGGGCCAGTGCCAGCCCTCAGCTCTACGCCCCACGGCAGGAACCCGAAGCTCGGCGCCCGCCCTGCCACAAGCAAGAGAAGGGCGCGGTTTTGGGGGTCGAGGGGGTACGGCTTCCGAGACATCGCGGGCGGAGTGCCTCCCGGCCTCCACATTTGCCACAGGTGCGGACCGCGCCTCGCCCTTCCTCTTGGTGACTGGACGCTCGACTGGGGCGTGAGTAGAAGCCTAATAAACTACAGAGCGCGTCCAGAGAACCATCTCGATTCTTGGCGTCATCCTCGAGTTGCCCTTCCCCTCGGTAATTGGGAGAACCGACTGGGTGTAACGGAAGGGGCGTGGCTCTTCGGCTTGAGGCCAAAGGTGCGGAGAGCAAGCCCAGGGCGCCATCGTGATTCCTGGCCTCGCTCTCCTCCTCCCCTTTCTCTCGGTGACCGGACCGGCAGGGAGGGCCTTCCAGAAGTCACGTAGACGGCCTAGCAGAGGTCTGCGCTTTCCAGGTCTGGTCATCTGATTTCTGACGTCTGTGGCCTCTAACAGTTATTTTGCTCATTCCTTCATGCCCGCGACCTTCGGAGGCAAACAAGCCTTGGATAGAGGAAGTTATCTCACCATTATAATGGAGCTTGGGAGACACTGAAAACTACTTGGGGCTGCTTAGGAAGGGTCTTGAGATGCTTCTGAGGAGCACATTCTAGGAAAGGAAGGGGCTCAGCTGCATGAAAAGCTGCGGGACCTGTAGCTATAGCGAGATAGGGGTGAGAGACGCAGAATGGCAGGAGAGAAAAGCTAGGACGGTGTCTTGGAGTGAGATTTTGGAGCTATGTTCCGGCCTGTGAAAAGCCATTACACTCCAGTCTGGGCAACATAGCCAGACCTCTCTCTTTAAAAAAAAAAAAAAAAAAAGGCTGGGCTTGGTGGCTCTCGCCCATAATCCTAGCACTCTTGGGAGGCTGAGGCAGGAGCATCCCTTGAGCTTAGGAGTTCGAGACCAGCCTGAGCAAGAGCAAGACCCCCGTCTCTACTAAAAATAGAAAAAATTGGCCGGGTGGTGGTGGCGCGCACCTGTTGTCCCATCTACTGGGGAGGCTGAGGCAGGAGGATCTCTTGAGCCCAGGAGTTTGAGGTTGCTGTGAGCTAGGCTGATGCCATGGCACTCTAGCCCGGGCAACAGAGCGAGACTCTGTCTCAAAATAATAATAATAATAAAAGTAAATATGTATAAACATATATATGAACATGTGTCTTCTGATGTGATGCACCAAGGGCACAGCATTTCTACCTAAAATTAATGATCTGCCTTTAATCATGAGGAAAACTCCAACAAACTCATATTGGGACAGTCCAAAAAACAAGAAGCCTGTACTTTTAAAAAAATGTCAGTACCATAAAAGACCCAGAAAGGCTTAGGAACTGTTGCAGATTTAACAGTTAAATCTAAAACTACCAGTTAAAAACTACAGACCTGAATAACTAAATGCCAACTTGTAATCCTCCATTAGATCATGGACCAGGAAAAAAATTTTCTTTTCCCATTCGCTCCAAAAGATATAAGAGGGACAACTGATAACATCTGAATAAGGGCTGTAGTAATATCAGTTTCCTGATTTTGATAAGTGTACTGATGATGTAAGAAACCGTCTCTGCTGTTAGGAAACACACATTTAAGAATGGAGAGATAAAGGGACATCACGTCTGCAATTTCCCCTCAAATGGTTCAGATAAAAATGATAGAATGATAACCCAAACGTAAAATGTTTTGTCTTTGGAGAATCTAGAAAGGTTTACGAGAATTATTTGTACTAGTTTAGCAATGTTTCTTTAATTACTTTAAAGGTTAACAAAATTACTGGGATTACTTAGGGGAAAAACGTGAGGAGCGAACAAACCTAGTGCTAAGACATGAATAACACATTTAAACAAATATCGGGAGAGTAAAAAGGAAGTCCAGTGGGTTGCGGACAGAGTTTAAATGAAAGGTATAGCTGCTGTGCTCGTCTTTACCCCAAATTACTAAGAGATGACTTTCCGGTAACTGCCCAGTCCCAATCACTAAAGCTAATCTTGCCGCTCAGGTCTCCACAAAAGCAACCCTGCCGCAGCGGGCTCCGCCATCTTCCCTCACTCAGCTTGCGTGCGCATAAGCACGCACGCATCAACCAATCGCTGCCGACGTCGCGGGCTCGTTAACGCAAGGGCGGGGCGATCGTCTACACATGCGCAGGGTTGGGCGGGCCTTCTTCCTTCTCGCCGAACGCCGCCGTCATGGTGAGTCTTTCTGTCGCGGGCTCCGGGTCTTGTTACCACGCCGCTCGACCTCCATCCACCTCGGCCGGGGAGCTGAGGCGCGCAGTGGCGCCCAGAGGGTCCTTGGCACCGCGTGGTGAAGGTGCACAGGCAGGCTGTGCACGGGGTTTAGGCCCTTCCTGGACTGGCGGCTGGTGAGCGCGTGTAGAGCCCAGCAGGCCTGGCCCGCCTTGGGCGACGCGTGCGCGCCGCCGCCGGAGCTGGACGTCTGAGGCGGTCAGAGGCCTGGCCTAGGCGGAACCTGGGGGGATGGCGGGCGGGCGGGTGCGTGCAGGCCCCGTAGGCCTGGAGGTGGCGGGACCAGGCTTTCGCCGCCGCCCAGTTTGCAGATTTGGTCCATCCGGGTTGGCCCGTGGTGCTCAGCACTGGTTTTCGCTGCAATTAGCCATGTCTTTAAGCTGCAGGAAGTTATGTAAACTGATGAGTACTTTTAAGTAAGTCTTGCTGTCTTTTTCTCCTCTCACGTTAGGTGTTCAGGCGCTTCGTGGAGGTTGGCCGAGTGGCCTACGTCTCATTTGGGCCTCATGCCGGAAAGCTGGTCGCGATTGTAGATGTTATTGATCAGAACAGGGTAAGTGGAAGTGTCACAACTTTTTGCTAAACATAGCAGTGAACGGTAGCACTACACATGCTAATAATTTTTCTAGTGGCCCTCGAGATGAGAATGCTATGAGTGGTAGCTTTATTTTACTATTGAGAAAACAGGCAGTGTAGGTTAGGGGTTTCAAGCACAGATTTAAGTTAGCTATTACGGGTTTTTTGGTATTACCTCAGCCACTTAAATTAGTCACAGCTTTTAGCCAATGAGGGGCTGAAACGTTTTGAGGTTTAAGTGAGTTACTGTATCTAAAGTGAGTTTAGAACAGATCCAGGCACATAGCCGTTTCGGGTTTGCGTCAGTATTTGAGAGCAGCAAATTAAGGACTTGAACAATGCTTATGAACGAAAGTGAAGTTGTTAGAAATGTAAGGATTAAAGATCTACAATTGCCCAACAAATTACATGTGATTGATTTCCATGGTGTACTAATGGTAGTGGTTGATAACTTATTTAAGAACCATTTAATGGTATAAAAGCAAAGCCGTATGATTCAAATAGAATTTAAATAAGACTGCTGTAAAGTAGGGCAATCTTGTTTTTTTCTGAGAAATTCATTTAAATAGTAATGTGGATTTGATAGCCTTGAAAGGACTAGTAATTATACAGAATATCTATCTATTTTAATTGCTGTTATGTTTTTTCACTGAGATCCTTGATCTTTAGGCTTTGGTTGTTCTATAGGCTTTGGTTGATGGACCTTGCACTCAGGTAAGAAGACAGGCCATGCCTTTCAAATGCATGCAGCTCACTGACTTCATCCTCAAGTTCCCACACAGGTAACTATTCACCAGTCGTCACTCCTCTCCCAGTTTTGTTTATACTAGTAAAAGTTGTCTTAATTCAAAAAAATTTTGTTACGTTGAAAATATAGTGAACACCACAGAAGGTCCAGAAGAGGAATTTACATTATAGAAATAAACAGGCATTTATTTTTAAAATGTCATATAGTCACTTTTCCACCCTGGTAATTTTCTGGCTTTGCCATTATTCAGGCTTGCCTTCCTCTTTTCTTGTGGTCCCCCCTTTCTTTAGTATTTTCACACAATAAAAATAAGGAATTATGTTTTCCACCGAACATAGTAACTTTTAGCTTTAAAACAATACTAAGTCTTATGTCTTCTGATTCTGGCTATCATTGAGTGACCTTTAAGTGTGTGTCAGATATAAGGTATTTAACTTAAGAGCTTCTGTTCTCAGCTTACTATTAGGGAATTGGAGCAATGAGTAGTGATTCTTTTTTAATATGGAAATTAAAACAGTGTGATGTGTTGCTGTAAAGTTACCTCAATCTGTAATGACAGTTGGTTGTAATGGAGTTTGTAGTATAATGTGGCCATTACAGATAAGATAGCCCTAAACTGATTTTGCACACATATAAACAGCAGGATAAAAAGTATGCTGTGCACTTCAGGTAGTGCTGATATGTGCATGATAGAGACTTTCAAGTACTGGTTGTTGAAAACTTGCTACTTGAACAACCTGGAGTGAGCATGTTATGCCATGCTCTTACTACAACTATCACATTTTCAGACACAATTAAGGATGAATCTTGAGGATGTTTGTCAAAGTTCATTGCGTAGAGGGATTTCTGCTGACTGTTTTCTCTGGATACTCTTGTTATTTTCTTGTACGTCTGCCAGCCCCCCAGGTTTGGCGTAGGCCAGGCCACTGACTGCCTCAGCGGATACTCTTGTTATTTTTTGTCTTACATCCTTGAATGAGGCACCCAGGATTTTTTTTGTTTGTTTGTTTTTGATTTCCAAGGATGTTTAGACACAAATCATTACTGTAAAAGATAAAAACAGGCCTAAGGATTAACTTGTTAATTATGAAAAGGAAATGGTTTTCTACATATGCACTACCCTAAGTGCAATTACATATGGTTGGAGGTGATTTCTGAATCCATAAAATGGACTGGGTTGCAGTTTTGTTAAAATTGTGCTTGTAATTATAATTTATCCTGGCTTAGTGAATACCATTCAAATAGGTAAAAGACTTAGTGTGCCAGGTGTTGTATGCTATGTAGACAGTTAAAACTAGAAGTGTAACAGAGTGCTTTGCAGAGGATAAAAAGCTGTCCTTGATTATGTGTGTCTTCAAAGCAGATTCCTTAATCTTTGGTATTGGCTTTTTCTAGTGCCCGCCAGAAGTATGTCCGAAAAGCCTGGCAGAAGGCAGATATAAATACAAAATGGGCAGCCACAAGATGGGCCAAGAAGATTGAAGCCAGAGAAAGAGTAATGACTTGGGGTCATTTGAATTTTGAGCTTTTCTTTTTTGGAGGGTTCAGTATAGTACAAAAGGGATAATTTTAATTTTTTTTTTTAACAGAAAGCTAAGATGACGGACTTTGATCGTTTTAAAGTAATGAAAGCAAAGAAAATGGTAAGTTTTCAGATCTGTATTGTGCAACTTAGCTTCAGGATGATAAGGGAGCAGTAGCTAAATCCTATTTTAAGTTGCTGGTCTCTGGGGTGCTTCATGTGAAAAGGGAGAATTTAGAGTTTTTGTATGTATGTACAATAAGTGCTTTCTTATTGACAATTTTCAGAGGAACAGAATAATCAAGAATGAAGTTAAGAAGCTTCAAAAGGCAGCTCTCCTAAAAGCTTCTCCCAAAAAAGCACCTGCTAAGGGTGCTGCTGCAGTTGCAGCAGCTGCTGCTAAAGTTCCAGCAAAAAAGATGACCAC
>CAUYSK010028738.1:0-15383 GCA_963575035.1 Avahi laniger | reverse complement strand
CTTTAGGCTTCATATTTTTACCCAGACAATGATTGAATGTTCATGATATGCCATGTGTTTGAATTAGGTGAAGGAGCTCAGGAAATTTCACCCCGAAATATGATTCCTTGGCATAAAGAATATTTTGAATTGCAGGCCCCTTGAGATCACCAAAGCATTGGAGGGGGCTTCCCTTCTATCTGCATAAACAGAACTGACCTGATCAAAAGATCAAAGGAGGCAACTGACATCCCTTCCTCTCCCTGCTATTTCAATGTGTTAACATTACTGGAAAGAAGATCAAGAATTCAAACAGACCTAACTCAAATCATTTAAAACATAATACCTGTCCCTCAGGTTAATTTACAAGTCAATCTGTTTCCCCATCCATTCACCCTCACTAGCAATCCCTTATCTACCTATAGTCCTCATTTTCCCCCCTCCCCTCTAAAAGACATGTACAAAAATATCCGAACTTCACTGAGATATTGGGTGATCACTATGTGATTCTCCCCATGCTCATGGTAAATAAACCTTTTCTTAATTGTGAGTTGATCCTTCAGTGAACTTTGGGGGGTGGGGAGGGGAAGAACAAGTTTCCCCTCACCCCTGCAAAGGAAAAAGACAATTGATAATTACAATTAAATAATTGTAATACAATTGTAAATAAACAAACCAAATTCATTTGTTTATTCCTCAGAATCAAGATGAGTTTCAGTCTTGTTAGCCACAAAACATAATTTACTTTCTCCTCTAAGAAAACCATTTTCATTTGTCACAAGTTCTAAAATACAAACAATACTGTATATATAATTGAGTATTATTATTGCTACCAACATTAATAAATTTTGCTTACAATGCATTTTAAAAATTGTTTCTATCATAATTACAACTTAATTTTTTAGTATAAAAGAACATTTTACAGTTACTACAAATTTTGTTTTATGTTGGAAGTCATTTACATATTAACTTTGGAATTGCTACATTTTTGTTTGCAGGATTTTTGACAATTTTCAAAGTGATAGGTGCCCTTAGCAATGAGGATGCAATTGCAACTATAATGTATAAAATGGGAATTTTCAATTAATAAAACAGAAATGATTTCAAGTTAAATTTCTCTGAAATACAGCATGATTTTTTTTTTTTTAGCTGCAGGACTTTATGAGTCATAATAACCTTGTGAAATGTTGGGAAGAATAATGATTTACCAAATTATCTTCAATTATTAGTGGACTGTCCAAATGCTGTAATTCCAATCTCAAGAAATGAGATCACCCAGTTTGGAGTTCCCAGATTATCTGTATGCTCGTCCAGCCCCTGTGAGAACAGGATTCAAAGCAGCTTCCCTCGAAATTGCCTTTTCTAAGCAGGAGAGAAAAAAACAAACCCGATTCAAATCATGTCAATTCAGAGTCCCTACATTAAAAATGCTCATTGTGTTTTGAAAGGCCCCTGCTTCAGGCAGATAATTCAGACTCCTCTGTTCCTGCTTGTTTTCTCCCTTTTAATTTCTTTTTTTTTGTTGTTGTTGATCTATTTTTTTTTTTATTTCAGCATAATATGAGGATACAGATGTTTAGGTTACGTGTGTTGCCCTTGCCCCCCCTCCTCCCCTCAGTCCAGGTTTCAAATATGTCCATCCCATTGCGTGGTGCACATTGCACTCTCTGTGTACACATATACCCGTCCCCTCCTCCCTCCTCCCCCCTGCCCAATATCTAATAGATGTAATTCTTATATATGCACTTATGTGTTGATCCGTTAATACCAATTTGATGGTGAGTACATTTGGTGCTTATTTTTCCATTCTTGGGATATTTCACTTAATAGAACATTGTTTTTTAAGATGCCTGCCCTACACACAGGCTCCGTCAGCCCTGGGCTCCTGTTCCCAGGTACTGGGCGGTGCTGTACATTTTTCAAAGGGTAGTAACCGTTTCTTTTCAAGAACATTTTCCTTTTGCATTTTCCCTGGCCTTTCCGTCTTTGCTTCAAAGGTGAGGGGCTCCTCATGCCCTCAAGAGCTTCTCCAGCCCAAAATGGGTCTCTGCTGCGGGTGGCTTCCAGGAGAGGTGTTTGTAAGTGTAGCACCACTTCCGGTTACTTATATGAGGTGACTTGGTGTAATGGGTGATCTTTGAACAACGTAGGTTTGAACTGTGCGGATTCACTTATGCATGGCAAGACCCACCCTTCCTCTTCCTTCTCCTCCTCAGCCTACTCAACGTGAAGACGATGAAGATAAAGACCTTTAAGATGATCCACTTTCACTTAGTGAATAGGAAATAGAATTTCACTTCTGTGTGATTTTCTCAGTAACGCTTTCTTTTCTCTGGCTTACTTTATTGGAAGAACACACTATATAATACACATAACATGCAGATGATATGTTAGTAGACTGTTTATGTTATTGGTAAAACTTCCAGTGAGCAGTAGACTACTAGTAGTTAAATTTCGGGGGAGTCAAATGTTATACGTGGATTTCCAGCTGTGCAGGGGATTGTCCCCTTACCCCTTGCATTGTTTGAGGGTCACCTGTGTGACTGTTGACTTCTCAGATTATGGCCAATGAAATGAATCATCTTTTAGGCTGGATTTTGAAGGCAAAAAGACATCGAATTAGTTATGTTTGAATCATCTTTGTATCCATCAATTGTCGTGGTGATTTTCGGGACTTGGATTAATGTCTGTGGTAGATGCAATTACTCTTTTTGGATCCCATGGATTAAATTCATTGAAAGATCCCCCTGGAGATGCCTTAGCTGTACGTTGCCTCAAGCTTCTCTTATATGGAATTCAGTTTCAAGTTCAAATACATTTTGTCTGATAAATCGACTACACATGGACGGACTAAAGAGCGCAATTAAGTATGACATCAAATAAATGACTCAGTGACAAGGTATATTCCTTTCAGGTCAGCGTAATTCAAAATGTGAGAAAACATGATTTAGCTGGCTGAACTGAAAGACAGTTTAAATTACTGGACGGGAAGAATCGCTTTGCATTCCGAGGTTCAGTAATTGATGTGTAGCATCTTATTGTGTTTGCTGTGCGATGATTCTGTTGTGAGCTGGCTGCAGTTGTTTATGTGGCTGTTGTTTAATTTGACATTGTGCGTAATATGAGGTGCCATTGGGTGAGATGGGGATGGGTGGATGATATGTGGCTGAAGCTTGTCAAACCATGGTAAACAATTGTATTCTATGCTTTAGAGAGCTATTGCAATTAGGGTGGCAGTGCCCTGGATTAGGGAGTGGGCACCTTCAGCAATTCACTGCAGTGTTTTCCTCCCATTCTTCACCTCCTTTTAGAATTGCATGCTCACACCTTTGACATGCAACTTTGTGGGACCTTCTGTTAGAGGAGGTCCTGTTGTCCCATTGATGTTGGCTGTGGCCGCAGGACTCATGACAGCTAGTGGACTTTGAGCAGACACGATGCCGGAAGAGGTCTTAAGTCTGCTTCCGTGGGTTGGCTTGGCTTCTGCTGCTCTTGCTATCCACTGTGAGAAGAAGGTGTCCTGGGTCGCTACTGTCTAGGAGGATGTGGAGACATAAGGAGCAGAAGTGAACTTACCCTGAAACCTGCAGCTTAAGTAGATTATGAGACATGAGGAAGGAAAACAGATGTGTGTTATTGCAAGCTGTTGGCTTTTGGGCAAGTTTTCTATGCAGCATAATTGTGGAAATAGCTCATACATGTGCATATTAAAACAAAATTCCCTGCCCTTGTAAGAATTTCATTTGGATTAACAAGCTCCTTTTACATTCAGATCCTTGTTTCCACCCTACCAAGAAATTCATGTCATTCGTAGCTTAGTGGTATCTTTTGGCTGTGATGCAGTGATGTCCTTTACTGGCAAAAATGTCACGACCAGAGGTTGCATGAATGTATCCTCTTCAATATTAATGTAATTGGACACTCCTATTTAACCTTTATTTATTTAACATATGTTAAAACTTTATGTAGACTTTTCTGAATGTTTTAAAAAGAAAATTTAAATGACTTTGAAAAATCCCATAAAAGACTTTGTAGTTGCAAACAACTGATTTTAATGTAGTTTGTTTAGGGAGAAAGTAAATGTAGGTATCTCAGGGAAGGCAACTCAAAGTGAGGGCAGGAGAGTTAGGTCTGGAGGCTGAGCAGCCAGGGACAGGGCTCTCAAAGTGCATGGTGACTGTTTGAGCAAGGGCTCTATTAAATCTGCTGATGGGAGGTCATAAGTCCTGTTGCTCTAATGGGCTACTTGGCCCTAGAACCTCTGCCACTGGGGACCTTCTACCCCTGAGCCCCCAGGGGCCTTTGTCATCACCTTTAGCAGAAGAAAGGTTCTGCATGCTTCCTCCTTCATCTAATTGATGCCGCCAAGGTCACCTGCCTATGTCCTAGCTGCAAGGGAGGCTGAGAAAGGGAGCTGATAACGTATTACCTTGTGGGAAGAAAGACTTAAAATATGAAAAATTGACAAAACTTAGGATGTTTATTTTTTTAATTTATTTTATTTTATTTTCTCTCTTTTTTAGGGAAGTATGTTTAAATGGTGCTAGATAGTCTTAAAGCATGAAATTTTTTTATATAAATCTATAACATCTATATATTTAAAATCTATAGATATTAGATTTATATGAACATTTTTTATGTAAATGAAGTGGAGTTTTGCTGTGTTACCTAGGCTGGTATCTATTTTAAAACCAATCTTTAATTACTATTAATTAGTATAGTGATTTTTAAAAGGTGAAAATGAAGGTAACTTACATAAATTTTTAAAAAATGAGCATTAGTATAAAACAAATTTAAAAACTCAGTAGACCTCTGGTCTTATAGGAATATATTTGTCAATTGGGCAGCTTCTTTGAAATATCCCAAAAAAGAAAATATCAAGTAAACTTTTTTTCTTTTCCATCAAAATCTCATTGATTTAAATTTCATTTGACTAACTTTGTCAGTTTCATACTATGGCAGTGTTTATAACACTAAATTAAAAAAAATTCTCGAACTTCAGAATCACTGGTTTATAGACAATTCTACTTTCTTTGGCATTCTTTTTCATCAAGCTGGTAGCATTGTTTGATTTCCTTTAGGGCTTGGCAGTCATAAATCTGCCTTTGAAAAAAATCTCCTATATAAATTCTTCATTAAGTCACAGACCCAATTCCCCATTTAGGAAATAGAAATGAAGACTAGAACATTTCATTTGCTGCAGAGGAAATTGTTAAATGAACCGGTGTGGAAATATCCCATACCTCTCTATACGTTTTGTTTATTAAATTATAGCCCCCGTGTCCCTGTAGAGAAAAGCTGTCAAATGTCAGAGTGTGTGTTAGGGATGCTAATTCGTTATAGGGAGCAGAGCTGGGCTGATGGATGGCATGCAAAATAGAGTGCCTGTCTGTGGACTGAGTGGAGGGCCAGGAGGCGGGGGAAGGGAGGGAGAGGGGCAGACTCTGGGGAGAGCTGAGCATTTCAGGTGGTCATCAGAAAACCAGAGTGGGGACAAGTGATCTGAAACTAAGGGATTATAGATTGGATGTAGTAAACAGCAACAAGTATTCTCTCTGGCCACAGATTAGTGAGATTGTCACACTGAGGGGTGAGACAGAAAGAAAACTATCATTTTGCTGGATTTGGTGAGTAATTTTAATTTGCATAAATTCTCCACATAGCAGCAGTGCTCCCTCTAGAGATGTCTTTGGCCTGAAGATGTCTTAGTCAGTTCAGGTTGTTATAACAAGATACCATAGAGTGGGTAGCTTGAACAACAGAGATTTCTCATAGTTTTGGAGGCTGAGAAGTCCAAGTTCAAGATGCCAGCAGATCTGGTCTGGTGAGATCTCTTCCTGGCTTGCAGATGGCTGTCTCCTTGCTGATCCTCACACGGTGGAGACAGAGAGAGCCCATACTGTGGTCTTTCTTGTGAGGGCGCTAATCTCATTCATGAGGGCTCTGCCCTTGTGAGGCTGCCATCTCCAAATACCATCACGTTGGGGATTAGGCTTCCACATATGAATTTTGGGAGGACACAAACATTCAGTCCATAGAAGCAAGAATTTTTGCATTCCAAAGTGGGACCTTTTTAACTTTTTGTGTGCCATGGACCCCTTTGGAAGTTTGATGATGTTTATTGGCTGCTTTGTAGAAAAAACATTTTCAACTGCATTAAATACAATGGATCACATGGAAATAAATTATACAGTTATCAAAATATGAAAACATGAATTTTTAATAGAAAAATGTGGCTTAAAGTACTAAATAATATCATAGTAATGACAAATATAAATGATACTTCAAGATGTCTATAACAAGTCCAGTGTGATATGAAAATATTGCTGATTTTTATCGAAGTTGAAGTCACAGATTCTGCTTGTGCTTCATCGGTAATTGCTAGGAATGCTAAATTTCCTTTTAGCTGCATTCAAATTTGCTGACTCCCTGAATTCTACCCACAGCCCACCCCCCAGCCTCCGAACCCCCGCAGGCAGGTAAGGACCCCTGCTTGCTCCAAAGGATTGACCAAATCTTCGTTGAACAGATGATCCGCCATGGAAGGAGAATCCCTCAGATATAACGGTCTTAAATCAAATGTCCATATAAGTGGGGTTCTACTATCACGCTTTCTGTTTTGTTCTGTTGATCAGTTTATTTGTCCCCGCACCTGTATTTCATGACAGATTTACAGTATTCTTCCCATCCAGAAAGGCCGGCAGTTCGCTCTCCCTCATCCTCCCATACTTCAGGAGTTTATGGCTTCTTTTGGTTTTTCGTTCTTCCCTACAAATCGCCAAATCCAAAAAAAAAATCTGTTGGCATTTTGGAGTTACATTGAACTCATGTATCAATTTGAGGAAGAATTGACATATTTATTGAGTTTTGCTACTCATGGAGATAGTATATCATTTGATTTATTTTGATTTTCACATGCTGCTAATTAAGACTAAAACATGTTTTAAATGATCTTCTTTGGAAATCCTTTCCTGAAAAAACAAGCCAAAAAAACCCTCCCAAGCCCCAAAGTAAAGGTATTTCAGTATGTTTTTAAACTAGGCAAATTGGGGAAACAGTGGTTTTGAGAAGATTTTGGCTGCCTCAAGAGACGAGTACTTACTATGTTTGCATCTCCCAAGATCACAAATCTTCTATTCATTTGTATTAAAGGCACCATTTTAGAAAATTGATCATTTATTTAAACTAGTGATAAACTAGATTCTGCCAATGCAAATTCTTAAAGCAATCATGGCCTTGACATTTACCGTAACTTCTTACTGAGAATATTTAGTTACGAAACATCTGAGCAGTCTAACTTTCAATGAACTGATTCATTTGTTCATTCAGCAAATATTTATTGAGTCCCCAATGTGTGCCAAGCACTTCTCTAGCGCTGGGCTGCAACCCAGGGAAGAAAGCGATTCAAGAAGGGTGAGGTCGTCTCTGTTAAAATGCTCCTGGGAACTCGATGCCTGAGGATTGCCCACCGGGTTTAGCAATGCAGAGTTCGCTGGTGGCTCTGCCAAGTGTGGTTTCCATGGTGCGGTGGGACAAATGTCTGCTCGGAATGAATCATGTGTGAGTTAAGAGAAGTCAAAGCTGTGAACTTAGACAACTCTTCGAGGAGTTTTTACTATAAAGCGCAGCAGAAAAATAGGGTTCTAGGTGATATAGGGTATTTGTATGCTGATGGCAGTGGCTCACAGAGAGAGACAGTTTAATGATGGACGGGAGAGGGGTTAATTTTTGGAGCAAAGCGCCTTAAGAAGCCATATTATCTATTACAAATCCACGTTTTAATATTTTGATCACGGTATTTTAATATAATTTATTTCCATGTGATCCATTGTATTTAATGCGGTTGAAAACGTTTTTTCTATGAAGCAGCCAACCGAAAATGAGTGGGGGCACAGACATGGGACGTTGCAGGGCCAGGATGGTGTAGAAGGGATTTTCCTGAGAAGTGAGAAAGTGATGAGGGAGAGGCAAGTTGTGGGGTTGCCAGACGGGGCTGAGGGCTTAGTTGAAATGACCATAAATTGAACTGAGACCAGAGAGCATGGCTGTGTCGTTTTCTCTGCCACATTGAGCCTGTTAGATGCAATGCAGGGTAGGCAGAGAGTTGGGTTTCACTAGGGTTGGGATTTTGCTAGGAGGGTCCAACAGAGGGAGAGAGGGGAAGAGTGTTTGAGGGTCTTTGCAAGGAAGCGGCCGTAGCGCTGGAGCATGGAATCGAAGCTGCACGTGGAGGGAATGAAGACGTGGAGAGTGGGACTAGCTACAGGCAGAGTCCGTGGATTGGAAGTCCTGGCGAGCCCAGAGGATGGCTAGAGTTGAAGTGTTCAAAGGAGTGCGTGGAAGAGTGAGAGGTGCCGGTCATGGACTGAGAGGCTTGCAAGAGACTTGGGAGGCAGCACTGCTGCTGGTGACGTCCTAGAGCGTGGCTCAGGCTCAGGCTCTGGCAGTGAGAAGCCACGCTGGGTGAAGAACGGAGCATTTGGGACAGGTGGCCAAGGACTGAACAGCCAGGCTGTGGGAGGCGTTGCCTAAGTGCCACTGAGGTCACCGGGAGGGTGGAAGTAGAAGGTGAGGACTGAGCCAGGGGTTAAATGAAGCGACGTGGCTGGTGTGAGAACTGCAGAAAGGGTGTAGCGGGTGTGTGATCCACGGCAGGTACCCCAAAAGAGTGGGGACGACGGAGGAACAAAGGCCTGGAAGCACCAGTGGGCAATAATGGGGACACCACCCCAGCTTGCCGTCATGTGAGGGGCTACAAGGGAACTTGTGCCCTTAGGAAACAGCCACTTACGGTTTGGTTAGAATGGATCCCACATGTGAATGTTTTAGGGAAAAACTGGATGCTAGCATGCAGAAGCAATGGTCTTGTTTATAGCTTCACCAATAACGGTCCTATAGATAGTTTATACACAATTACAGCAACATAGCATAGCACCTTTAAAAAAGTACATTCATTTTTATCCATTTAATAAACATTAGCCAATGCCTCAGGAATGCAGTATCTATCAGGCATGGATTTTTAAATTGAAATAATGGTGCTTTGGATAGCAAGTCAGTAACATCTTTCTGCCGGGAGGAGCGTGCTAGCAATTCTCCATAGTTGAATGAAATAAAAGGAAGTTCTTGCAAATATAAAGCAGATGCTTGTATTTATTATCCTGCTGCTTCATTTAGCTTTTGGAAACACTGTGTTTTCACGTTGACAGTCTCATTGATTTCATTTTAAATTTTCAAGTAAGTTTTGGTTGGGATATATCATATAAATTAATACTCAGGAGGAAACAAGGTTCTAAGTCAATTACCCAAACATGTGAAATGAAATGATGAAACTTTGGTTCATTATTATTTAATTGGTGCTAGTTTATTTCAAGAGCCTGTAAAGTGTGTGTGTGTGTGTGTGTGCGTGCACACATACATATGTGTTTGACATATTAATATTAAGATGACTAGGGAACCACAGAATTTATTTTTGAAGGGAATTTTAGGTATCATTTGGTTCAAACTTCTTAGCTATCATTTAGGGCTATTTAAAGCCATCGCAAGGATAGCCAACCTTGAGCGATGATTGGCTGGGCTGATTGTTAATACTAATACATGTTAAGTTACCTCGGTTAGGGTCTAACCCAAATGTACTTTGGGAATTTCGAATGGAAGAAAACAGTTGGTGAATTACTTTCCGCTTAATTATTTTGCTTAGGTCAATGAGATACATGACATTTCCATTACCGTTAGCCCTATTTTAAAATGTGTGTTAGTTTTGGAGTAGGCTAATCCTGATTATTATAACAGCTGATCCAACCTTTGAACTGTGGGGTTGCTCTGCGTGAGTTCTATATATGGTATGATATTATGTGGTTATATTGTACTCATTTGGAAAAAGCACATATACACACTGCATGTGTGTTAGAACTTGGCAGGAGGACAACGAGTTACGATGTGTCACTGCCTCTGATGGGTGTCTCAGTGAGCACCGACCTGCTTTGATATAGTTGCAGTCCATTTCCCGTGTAGAGCAGGGTCCGTTCTCCATGCTTGCAGTGCCACCGGGACCAGAATATATCGATGCCCTTCACCTGAAGGGATGTATATTTATTTATTGCATAAATAATTTTATGACAGCAATAATGGAAATAAAAATCCGAAATCACCCAGAGGCCCATTTTCTAAGGATCTAATTTATCAGCATTTTTCTCCCTACTGGTCCCTTTATGTATGAATGCATGCTTTTTTAAGAAAACCTAATTTTGGTCTTAACTTACTCATATCTCTTTATTCAGTGCTGCTTTCCACTCTGAATATTGTATGTTTAGTATAGATGTGTACTTGTAGATTGTGGAATATATTTGGGAGGTGGTATTTATTTTATTTTTTTTTTGTCAACTAAAACGTAAGAGTTTTTTCACCATTCATGGGCATTTCTGACTGACCAAAATAAGTAGCAGGATTCAAGGGGAAATGTGGCTGGTATAGTGTGATATTTAATTAGCAGCTTAGATTGAGATTTCATGGAAAGAACGTTTCCATGTTCTGGTATTTTATGTGGGATAAACTTATTAGAATGTTACAGACCCTGATTTAAAAAAATATTTTGAGAACAAAATTTTTCATGGGTGGAAGAAGGAGCCTTCCTTCCTTGACCACCTCGCCTATGAGGATGAAGTTGCTGGGATCCATTTGAGATTGAAATGTGGGGCATTTTCTTTAGAGCATAAAACTGAGGCTAATTCTGCCTGGTAAGGAAAGACCATGGTGGAAAGTGCCCAGGAATGAATGGGAGATTTTCCAGAGCTCCTTCTAGAATGAAAAGAGTGACCCCAGCTTATAGAATGCCTCCAATTCTTCACTTTTCTAGCTTAAAAAAAAATGTTGAATACAAAGTTTTGTAGGCTAAAGACTTCTCATTGTCAAAACCTGATGAAACAAAGATATGCTTCTGTGTCAGATTGAAAATTTTTACTAGTTTGCCTTCTCTCTAGAAATAACAGTTCTAGTTCAATATTTTATTTTGTTCTACATGAAAAACATAAATAACATTCCATTCCACTAGATTAGTTTTGTCCCTTGGACCCTGTCAAATAAACTGACAACTACATTGTTCAGATAGCTTGGAAACAAATAATTTTGTTATTAAGTCGAAATCACATCATGATAGTTTGATTTAAAATCAATATAGCTTACACAAGCTTTATATTAGATTTTTACTATGTGTTCTTTGTGTACTTGTTTTTAATCTTTACTTTTTAGAAGTTTGAAGAGGTTTTTTTTTTTTAAACTAAATTTTCTGTTGGATTTTTTGGGTGTTTGCCTGAAAAACTTCATTATTAAAAGGTATTTTTCCCCTCTCTTTATAGGTTTTGATTAAAAGCTAATTATTTGGTGAGCTGTTTAATATTTTTCCCTTTTGATAAACTATATGGATTTATAAAGTAGGTAAATTAGGATCAATTACTTTTTCTTTAAGAAAGTAATTGCTGTAAAAGAATTTTAAATACCAGCTCCCTGGGGCATTTAAAACAGGACTTGATTAACCAAAGTAGAGTCAACGATATTTCTTAGTGTCTGATATGTTTAGGCACTTTTCTGTGTTGTGTGTATCATGTGTAGTGTTTTTCTGGAGCCTCTCACACAAGAGATAATTGTATATGTCTCATTAATTTGTGGCTGGGCTTTTTAGTTGGCCTAGACAATATGTTAATGAGACCAAGTTCTGTATTCTGTCCCTGGAGAGACCAATTACTCTAATTTCTCTCTGTCCTGTATACAAGTAGACTGCAGTAGTTATCACTGGGTGCCTGTGAATGCCTGTGAATACCTGTGGACAGATATTTTGAGCACAGCTATTTGCAATTTAAGAATAACTGGTAAGTAAGTTCATTGCTATTGAGAACTGGAAGGATACAGGAAAGAGAAGTTTTTTAGAGGTTCACTGTTACGGCTAGCCAAAGGTTAATCAGAAAACTTCCTTTACTTCATTGATGACTTTTGAAAATAATTGTAAAATAAATCAAAGTTAAGCCACGGTTGAAGTTTAGTGCGTGCTTTCACGTTAGAATAGAAACATCCTGACTTTAATTGCCTATTTGGTGGTGATTATAAGCTGTCTCCATATAATTGTTGTCACCATCTTTCATGGTTAATTCTCTAGATAATTTTATAGACTAATTATAAAGTCTGAGCATTCTACGAGACCTATAGAGAATGATCTAATTTGATTTTCTCACCTTCCAGTGGAGCAAGACATGCTTCTTAGGGAAGCTCTTGTGGTTTCACTGTCAGGCCCAGGTCCAAGTGTGGGATCCAGGTTCCATTATCATGTTGCTGTACTCCCCACCCCTGTTCGTGTGTGTGTGTGTGTGTGTGTGTAGGACCTCCACCCACCCCAGGATATCAGCTGCCAGCCCTGGCATTTTCTTTATTTACTGGAATTAGATTATAGGTAAAACATTCTAGTGAATATTCCGAGGTCTTAGTATAATGCATTTTAATATTAAGTTTATTATCGATCTGCTCGAATCCACGTAAAACTTGGCATTCTTACAAGGTTATTGTCCTGATCTCAGATTTTATCTGTTATCCCTTTGAATGGGCATTTCCAAACAAAACTATGGCTGAAAAATAAAATATCAAAATGGCTGGAAAAAATCAAAAGAGTGAGAAAAGATTTTTGGGGGGGAAGGGATAGTGAGAACTTTTTAATGCCTACGGTATGCTAAGTTATTAAAAGGTATTCAAAAGGGTACAAATGGGATGCTTGTCAGTTCTTGCTTTTAGGGTTTTTAGGAATTTTGTGTAATGGAGAAAACATCTTTCAAGAGAAATATAGAATCAGTGGGTGTACACTGCTAAATCACAGTTAACTTGTTTTCAATTGTTTTATGGAATTATCCCCACTTCTGGAAATTGTTTTAAGTAACATTTTGGTGATATCATAGCTTGCTGTCTGTTTAATATGTGTGATTATTACCAGAAGTTCAAATAGTGACACCCCAGAAAATTCGAGAAAACAGTATTCTTGTTCAAGTTTAACTGTTCTACTACAAAGAAAAGATAGGATACCTTTGCTGAAATCGATACGTTGTATTAATTCATGTGAGCACAGATGCCTGTAGTTGGACTTACATGTAGGACTCCAGGCAGGGACTCCTCTAAGAGGATTTGTTAAAAAATATTTAAACAACATTTGGTGATGTTTTCTGAGTTTTTTTGACTACATGCATTCCCAAGCCATATGCAAATGATTTTTAAATAGCCACTGTTAAAGATTATCTGAACCACTTTTCTGTTTGTGTGAGTAATTGAGCTTTAATCACAAACAGCTGTGTAAGTTTGAGTCCAGCAGATGAAAGTGATACTGAGATGAAAGTAATCTGGAAGGCTCTAAAACCCATTTAGATTTTCAAAAATCTAAATGTAAAGTGGAGATGAGCCTATCAGTTAGGACTCTTTTTGTTGCAAGTGCCAGAAATTTCAACCCTGACTGGCATTAGGATTGTTAACTCCTGAGGAGTCCAGGGTAAAACTGGAGTTGGGGCAAATCCGCCAGGAGAGGCTCAGAGGATGTCACCAGGACTGTTTCTCTCCATCTCTCAATGTTGTGTCTTCTGCGACAACTCCATTTTCAGGCAAATTTACCTCGTGGTCACAAGGTGGCTGCCACACCTTCAGCCTACATCCTGGTAGGTGTCAGTCCAGTGGAAGAGAGTCTCCCCTTAACAGTGTCAGTGGGTCTCCCTGGCCCTGATTGGCTATTATGTCCATTGCTGAACCAATCACTGAGCTAGGAGAATGCACTACTCTGATTGGCCAGTTCCAACTCATGTTATCCACTGTTGGTGAGAGTTGGGGACAGCTGAGTTTTCAAAATAAAGTCAGAATGCTATAACCCAAAGTAGGAGAGAGGAATGCTGGGTGCTCAAGGACTGAAAAATGCTGGCCACAATATATATGAAATTTTTGTTCCCCACCTTATAAAGTAATCATTTTATAATTTTGAGTTGATTGTGAAATGCAGTAGAATTCTTCATAATAGTAGAAAGAATGTAAGAAAAATAATTTTCCTGTGCTTGTGAAACCAACATTAAAATGTCGTTTTTTTTTTGTTTTTTTTTGCCTGTATCAGATGAGCCTATCAGTTAGGACTCTTTTTGTTGCAAGTGCCAGAAATTTCAACCCTAACTGGCATTAGGATTGTTAAGTTTGAAGTTGGGCACACCGGCCCTCCAGCAGGATGTATCCTCAAATCAGTATGTCTATTTTTGAACTTCATGTGTTCTCTCTCTAGCCGCATGAGGTATGAGCAGGTACCTATGTAGTAAGACAGTAAATTAAGCCACCTGTGTGTTAAGGTGGCGTTTTAGTGGAATGGCTTTGAATAAATAGTTTGTTGGATGAGACTCTGAGACTTCAATGCAATGTTTTGAGCATAGTACTTTGGAAAAATATTAAATTCCTGCCTGTTAAAAGGGAGAAGTAATAAAATATGCTTAGTTTATAAGATGATTCGAAGAGTATTGATACTCATATAGAAAATAACCCTCTCCGTTGCTAGCAAGAGCAGCTGGGACAGCAGTCAACCTGCCAAGCCTGTAACTGATGCTGTTTCTAGAGTTCAGGGTGGTGGCGGCAGGTGACAGATCTTTGCCACCGCACTGCCCTTGAGGTATGAGACCATCTCTCTGGTCTAGTGGCCCCAGATGACACTTTACCGAGTGTAAGGGCACTGGTTAATGTTGGTCACTTCCAGGCTGTCTGTGATACTCATACAATACACACACCATAGATACACAACTTTGACACACAGATTATATGTGCACTGTAGGTGTTTGTGCACCTGCCTGTTTCTCTTTCTTCTTTCTTCTCTAGCTACTTTTCTTTCAGCATGTCTTCTACTTTCTCAAGCACTTAATTTTTCTTTCTTATCCCGGTTCTCTTTTTTTCTGAGCTTTGTGACCACCAGAGCTGGACCAAGGTATGGCTTAGCCCATTCACGGATGACATTGGATTTTATAGACTTTACCAGCTCCAACACAGTACATTAGTGTGTATCCTGAAAACACCTGAAATGTTCATTAACAAGTTAAATAATTTAAATTGAATTCCTCTAATAAATGCACTATGGAATGTCTGTAGAAACTCATCTCCTGGTGAATTTTTTTTTAAAGCAATGAGATCCTTTTAAAGAATATATTTGCATTTTTGGATTTTAAATTGTACTGTGTTGGATTATGTTTGCTTAAAACACATCACTATTGGCAGGGCGCAGTGGCTCATGCCTGTAATCCTAGCTCTCTGGGAGGCCAAGGCGGGCGGATTGTTTGAGCTCAGGAGTTCGAGACCAGCCTGAGCAAGAGCGAGACCCCGTCTCTACTAAAATTAGAAAGAAATTAATTGGACAACTAAAAATA
>CAUYSK010028737.1:0-10856 GCA_963575035.1 Avahi laniger | reverse complement strand
ACTTGACTTTTGTGTATTGATCTTGTATCTGCAACCATGTAGAATGTGTTTTATTAGTTCTGATAAGATTTTCTCATGGATTTTTGAATATTTTCTATACACAAGATCATATCATCAGTGAATAGAGATAGTTTTCCAATCTTCATGCTTCCTATTTTTTTTTCTTATCTACTGTCTCTAGCTAGAACTCAAGTACAACGTCCACTCTCGCCCCTTCCGTTCAGGGGTGAGAGTATCTTGTTCCTAATCCTGGGAGTTTGGGGGGCAGGGAACATTTGATCTTTCATAATTATCCGGTTGAGGAAGTTCCCTTTTATTCTTAATTGGTTGATGTTTTTAACATGAAAGCATGTTGGGCTTTTAGAATACTTCTGCATCTATTGATATTATCATGTTTTTTTTGTCTCTTATTCTAATTATATGATGCATTACACTGATTGATTTTTGTGTGTTGGACCAACCTTCATTGCTAGAATAAATCCCTCTTGGTCATGGTGCAAAATCCTTTTTATATATTGCTAGATTAGATTTACTAGTATTTTATTGAGGATTTTTGCATCTCTATTCATAAGGTATATTGGTCTGCAGTTTTCTTTTCTTACAATGTCTGTGTCTGCATTGAATAAGGGTAACATTGGCCTCTCATCATGAATTGAGATGTCTCATTCCTCTCCTATTTTTAAAAAATTTTGTGAAGGTTTAGTGTTTAGTCTTCTTTCAATGTTTGGTAGAATTCAACAGTGAAGCCATCTGGCCTGGCATTTTCTTTATGAGAAGGTTTTTTTTAATTACAAATTCAATATTTTTACTTGTTTTAGGTATACTCAGATCTTATGTTTCTTCTCAAGTCAGTTTTGGTGGTCTATGTCTTTCTAGGGGTTTTTCCATTTCATCTAGGTTATCTAATTTATTGGCACACTATTGCCCATAGTATTCCCTTATAACTCTTTATTTCTGTAAGATTGCTACTAATATCCCTCTTTCATTCTTGATTTTAGTAATTGAAGTCTTCTCTCATTTTCTTTGTCAGTCTAGGTAAAGGTTTGTCAATTTTGTTGAGTTTTTCCAAAGAATCAATTTTTTGTTTTATTGACTCACACTATTTTTTTATTCTCTATTTTATTTGTCTTTAATTTTTATTATTCCCTCCTTTCTGCTTGCATTAGATTTAGTTTGTTCTTTTTTTCCCCTAATTTTTAAGGTAGAAGTTTTGTTTAAAGATCTGAGAGTTTTCCTCTTTTTTAGTGGAGCCATTTACAGCTATAAATTTCCCTCTTAGCACTGTTTTCACTGCACTCCATAAACTTTGGTATACTGTTTTCATTTTCATTCCTCTCGAAGTACTTCCTGTTTTCTCTTATGATTTTCTTTTCGACCTATCATTATTAGAATTACATTATTTAATTTCCTTGTATTCACAAAACCCCCAAATTTCCTTCTATTAAATGATTTCTAATTTCATTCCATTGCAGTTGAAAAACATACTTTATGATTTCAATATTTTAAATTTATGAGGCTTATTTTATAGGCTACCATATGGTCTATCTTACGGAATGTTTCACATGCACTTGGCAAGAATGTGAATTCTGTTGCAGTTGGGTGGAGTATTCTATAAATGTCTGCTACTCTAGTTGGTTAATAATGTTGTTCCAGTCTTCTATTACCTTGTTGATCTTCTTCCTATTTTTGTATCCGTTATTGAAAATGGGATATTGACGTCTTGAACTATTATTGTTGAATTATCTTTTTCTCTCTTCGATTCTGTCAGTTTTGGCTTCATGTATATTGGGGGCTCTCTTGTTAGGTATATATATGTTTATAAATGTTATTTATTCCTAGTAAATTAACTGTTTCATCATTTTAAAATATCCTCCTTGTTTTGTACTAAAATTTTTTTTTCTTAAAGTATATTTTGTCTGATATTAGCTTCATTCCAGCTCTCTTTTTGTTATTGTATTATGGTATTACGGTATACCCTTTTCCAGCCTTTTATTTCAACCTGTTTGTGATTTTGATCTAAAGTATATCTCTTACAGAAAGCATATAGTTGGATCAAGCTTTTTATTTTCATTTTGCCAGCCTCTGCCTTTTAATTGGAGTGCTTATTCCATTTATATTTAATGTAATTATTATAAAAGAGGATTTTTGCCTACAATTGTGCTATTTGTTTTTTTATGTCTTAATGTCTTTTTGTTCCTCTACTATCGCCTTCTTTGAATTAAATAAATATTTTCTAGCAAACCACTTGGATTTTCTCATTGTTTCTTTTTCTATATGCTTTGGAATTATTTTCTTAGTGGTTGCTCTGGGGATTACAATTAACATTATGACTTAATACCTTTAAGCTCATATTAATACCAACTTAATTTCAATAGTATCCAAAATTGTTCCGATATAACTCTATTCCCTTCCCCTTTACTTTTCATTATTATTGTCATACAAATTACATCTTTATAATTTATAAGCCCATTCACAGTTTTACAATTATTGATTTAAGCAGTTGTTTTTTAAACCAAATAGGAGTAAAAATTTACAAACAAAATTAAATTTATGCTGTCTTTTACATTTACCTAGGTCTTTATCTTTACCAGTGCTTTTTGTTTCTTTATGTAGATTTGAGTTACTCTGTAGTGTCGTTTCATTTCAATCAGAAGAATTCCATTTAATATTCTGTGTAGAGCAGGTCTACTAGTAACAAATTTTCTCATTTTTGTTTTGCTTTGTGTGTCCTAATTTCTCATTTGTTTTAAAAGCATAGTTTTGCTGGAGAGAGAGTTCTTGGTTGACAGTTTTTCTTTTAGTACTTGTATATATCATCCTATTGCTTCTTTATTTCTATGGTTTCTGATAAGAAATCAGCTGTTAACCTTTTGTGGATCCCTTGTACATGATGACTCACTTCTCTCTTGCTGCATTGAAGATTCATTCTTTGTTTTTTTTGTTTGTTTGTTTGTGGTAAAATATACATAAAATTTACCATTTTAATCATTTCTAAGCATACAATTCTGTGGCACTCACATTAAGTACAGATCAGGAGGTACTTCACATTAAGTACATTCACATTGTTGTGCAATCATCACTATCATCCATCTCCAGAACGTTTTCATCTTCCCAAACTAAAACTTGAAACCTATTAAACAATAATTTCCCACTTCTCCACCTCCTGAGTCCCTGGAAACCACCATTCCCCTCTCTGTTTCCATAAATTTGGCTATTCTACGTACTCATAAATGGAATTATATATTTTTCCTTTTGTACCTGGCTTATTTCATTTAGCATAATACTTTCAAGATTTATCCATGCTATAGTATGCGTCAGAATTTTCTTCCTTCTCAAGGCTGAATAATATTCCATGGTATGGATGTACCCCATTTTGTTTATCTGTTTATCCATTAACAGACATTGGAGCTGTTCCCACTTTTTGGCTTTTGTGAATAATGATGATATGAACATTTGTGTCCTAGTTATGTCTTTTGAGAGTTTAACTACGTTGCATCCAGCTGTGGATCTCTTTGGGTTTATTTTACTTGGAATTCATTGAGATTCTTGAATATGTAGAATGACATTTTTAATCAAATTTGGGGATTTTTCAGTCTATTTCTTTAAATATTCTTTCCGTCCCCTTTTCTTACTTCTCTTCTTCTGAGACTCCTGGTATTCATATATTGGTACCTTTGATGATGTCCCCTAGGTCTCTGAGACTTTGTTCATTTTTATTCCTTTTTCTCTTCTGTTTCTGTTTCTCAGCCTGGATAATCTCAATTGACCTGTCTTCAAGCTCACTGATTCTTTCTTTTGCCAGCTGAAATCTACTGTTGAATGTGACAATAAATTTTTCATTTTATTTTGCTTTTCAATCCAGAATTTCTATTTGGTTCTTTTTAAAAATTTCTTTCTACTTATTGATATTATCTATTTGGTGAGATATCATTCTCATACATTCCTTTACTTTTTTTAATGTAGCTTCTTTTAGTTTTTGAACCTATTTCTAATAGCTAATGCAAAGTCTTTGTCTAGTAAATCTGTTGTCTGTGCTTCCTCAGAAAAAGTTTGTATTGACTGCATTTTACCTGTGTCTGAGCCATACATTCCTACTTTTGTCTGTTTCATTTGTTATTGTTGTTGTTTTGTTGAAAACCGGATGTTTAAAATAATATAATGTGGTAACTCTGTAAATTAGATCCCTCACTCTTCCCCAGATTTTTATTGTTGCAGCTGTTGCTGTTTGTTGCCTAATGACTTTTTGGACCAATTATTTACAGTTTGTATTCTTTGTTGTGTGTGGCTACTGAATTCTCTGCCTGGTTAGCATAATAATCAGGTAATGATTAGACAGAGATTTCGCTGAACTCCTTGAACCTGTATGTTCTGCCAGGATGTTCCTTCAGTCTTTGCCGCGGGACTCTGTATGCAGGTTGACGCATGCCTTCAGTGATCCAGCACTTACCGCTGTGACTTAGCCTTCACTTCCTGCTTCTGCAGAGTCCCAAGGTCAGCTACAAGTAAAATTTAGGGCTTCTACCTTTTCTGGGCAGGTGTATAGCCCTGCGTATGCACATTGCCTTCTTGCTTCCTAGGAATATGTTGAAACTTTTCAAAGCCCACCACGGACCCTCCATTCCCCAGTGTTCCTTTTAATCTTTTGGCAGCATCTTGTTAGCCCCAAGTGCTAACAATGCCACAGGAAGCTCCAGTATTAAACAATTGCTGCTGATTGTTTTCAGCAAATCACCTAGAGATAGTACTGTTCATACAGACAGCTGAGTCAGGTGAAATAAAGACAAGTCCTGAAAACGGGGCTTTCCAGTGATTCACCAGACAGGTCAAATAATGACAGCTCTCTAGGGGGTCTCCAATCCTGTTCTGCCTCCTCTAGTGGCTGCTCGGCTTCTGGTTGTAAGAGGGGCTTGAGATTAGTGTAAGTAAAGATGCTACGTACCTCACCGATCTCACTGAGATTGTGCTGTTTTTTCTTTTTTAAATAAACTCTCTTCAGACTATTACAAGCCTTTAATTAATACCCAGAATTCTAGTAAAATTGATTTTGATAGTTCTTGCTAGTGTTCTCATTGCTTTTATGGAGCAGATACTCTGCTGTTCTGAAAAATGAAATCTTGCAAAGCAGGTAGAGAGGGCAGTGAAGAGTGTTCCGGGAAGTGCAGATAGCAGAGTAGAGGGCAGAACCCTACGACAGTTTGGTGCCTGGCGGGTAGCTTGGTGTGTGGGTGGAGACGGAGGATTCCCTGGGGAAAGCATGCAGAAGGCCAGGATGAGTATTTAAACAGTGACCAAACTGCAGGGGCCTCTTATCCAGATTATTTCTCCTGGTTTTTCAATTTTAGGATTTTAGATCATAATAGGGAAACGCTACAGTTCCAGGATAATCGTTCCATTTGTCACCTATATGCCTCCAGTTGCCTCATCCCACCTAGCTCCTGAGCTTTGTAGATCACAATCTGTCATCTGTCCTCTCTCCTCCTCCCCAGGAACAAGAAGGCATCATGCAGAGCTGGGCCTGTGGCTGGGTGCTGACTGTCGGAGGAGTTGGTGCTCAGCCCTCGCTGAGAACGCCGCTTCCTCCTGAAAGCCTACGAACTGAGTGCGTTTCCTCCAGGTGAACGTAAAGGTGTTATATTAGGTAAACTGACAGACGCAATAAGATCACAAACGGAAAGATGGGGAGTTGTCAGACAGTGCTTTTAGAGCTGGAAGAAGCTGTCTTCTATATTACAGCTTTCCTCCTCCTCCTCCTGTTTTCTCCCCTCTAGCCCTAAAAGCCTTAATTTGATGGCATGCCCACGCCACAGCCTGCCCCCACCCTTGCAGATCCATAGCAAGCCACATTTCACCTCCAACACATAAGCCGGAGGAGGTTATTGTGTGGGGATCCGATCTGGCCCAAATCCTTCCGATCCACCACTGCGGGTAAGTACCAGCCTTCCTCCCTCTCCCTCGGCTCTTCTGCCATCAGACAATGATAATTCCTACCCCTTGCTGACCTAATACGGACTTTAGGAAAGTGACTTGAAACCAGAAAGCTTTAAGCTCCTTGACAAAAAGTTCCCACTTAAAGACAGGCTTTCTCCTTATCCTTACGAGGATGATTCCTGGATTAACAAAGATTTACAGCTATCCTGAGTTCCTGTTCTGAACCGTGTGGCTCTGCCCTGACCGTGCAGTGCTTATCATCGTCTCGTCCGTGCAGACGAGGGAGGGCTAGCTGCGGCCAGGGGGAGGAAGGACAGACAGCGGGGAGGGAACCACAGCCCGTTCCCAGGTGCACCCTCACGCACCCCAAATAGACCAGGTATTGTATGCCAGAACCAGATTCTGCCTGTTAGAACCACAGGGGAGAAGGGAGTTCTGCTCTTATGCTTTTCCATGTAAACAAAAAAGCAGTTCTAAAGATTAAAATTCTTAAACCTTACTTAGTACTGTGAAAGGAAGCTTTCTGGGAGGAAGGCTCACCAGCCCTGCTACCGCAAGTCCTCGGTGCTGCTGTACGGGGCGACCTGAGCAGGTCTGAGTCTTACTCGTGCCCAGGCAGCGATGCAGAGGGGAATGTGCCCCAGGCCAGAGAGATCACTCAGGAAGCAGCCGGGCCCACCTGAGCTGGGAGCAAAGAGACGGAGGGGAAGGAGAAAGCTCCAAAGTCTTTAGGAGATTTATTGGACTAGCTCCTGGCTCCTGGCAGGGACGGAAGGGGACAGGGAGGAGCTGAGGACAGGCCCTGGGTCCTGGTTTGAGTAACTGGACCATTGTTGGTCCCATTTGCCAAGACAGTGGACAAGCCCGAGGAGGAGGATGACCTTGGTTTAGGGTGTGTTAAAGCTGGGGTGTTCTGGGATGCTCATGTGAGTGGATCCTACAAGCAGATGGACATACAAAGAGTCAAAGGGTGTCCGTAGCGTTTGCTTTATTTTTTTAGAATTACCATCATCGTAACACAGATCCTTACAGAGCTGTTTCTATGGGTCAGTCCCCATTCTAAGCATTTGACACCTGTTAATTCAGGTCATCCTCATGGCGTCTTCCCAACAAGGCACAGATTCTATTATCACGCTGCCAAGCTGTGGGAAAGCAGCCAGCAAGAGGAGGAAGGTGAGGATGGGCGTGCCGTGGGTCGGGAGCGGGGCACAGTCCAGGAGGAGGTGGGGTGCGGAAGCACAGCTGGAGCAGAGCTGGGTGGCAGGGCCAGTGGCAAGGAGAACTCATCAGCTGAGACTCAAGAGAAGAAGATGCCAGTGTGTTCGCACATGTGCGGCCTTGCCTGGTGGTTGGATGTTCTTGTCTAAAGAGGAGCAAGGAGGGTGGGCTTAGGCAGAGGCCTGAGGCCAGTACTGGTGGTGTGGGACAGCCTCTGAGGGCAGGGGACAGCGCGTGTTTAGCGGCTCCTCCCTGCAGCAGCCGGGAGGGAAGCAGCGCGGAGGTGGCCTGTCGTCTAGCCCACATCAGCTCTCCCTCCTTCCTTGCTAACAGAGCCCCGTGCTGTTCAGAGGGCAATGCCATTAACAAAAACATCTACGTGTCAGCCTCCCTTGTGTCTAGGGGTGGTCTTTGTCCTGAGTTCTGGCCAATGAGGTAGAAGCAGAAGTCCCTAGGTAGTTCTTTCAGGAAAGTATTTTTTAAAAATAACTTTGTTTGTTTGTGGGCACACTCAACTGGCACATGTCCTTTGTCCTTTATCCTTCCCCTTCTTCTGGACTGCAGATGTGGTGCTAGAGCTGGAGCAGCCATATTGTGACCATGAGGCAAGAAGCATGAAGACAAAAGCCACATGCTAACAAAGACTGAGTGAAGAGAAAGAGCCCGTTGGGGGCATTCTACATTTACTTATCAGCCCTGCAGATTTCTTTTATGGAGTGAAAAAAATAAAAGCTCCACTCGATTGAGCCATGGATGTCAGCCAAGTGTAACTTCAACCGACAAAGTAGGGAAGACAGAGTGTGGGGCTGCTCCAGGATTGGAGCTCTGCAAGGCAGGGTGCAAGGGGCAGAGTGTCTTGGGGAAGGAGCGGGTATGTAATTAATCATGGGGTCCGGGCAGACTAGGGAAGAAGAAGAGACTGGAGAGAGCTCGGGGGTGGGGGACAGGGAAAGCGTCACACAGGAGTCTATATGCTCCGTGTGTGGGAACTTAGGTGCCACAGGAGGGTAGGGACTGGGACCCAGGTGCTGATTTCTGGGGCGAGCTGTGACAGGTGCGCCAGGGCCCAGAACGGATGCAGGAGAGATGCAGGTCTCCGTGGCGCCATGGAAGCCAGAACCCACCCCAGCCGGGCTCACGGTGGGCAACCTTCTCGGGGAGGCCTGAACCTGCTCAGTCAAGATCAAAGCCATGTTCCAAAACGTGGTGGGTTTGTGGTAACTTCCTTTCAGTCCTGGAGGGCATCACCTGGCTCTGTTCTTAGCCTTGGTTACCCCTCTCTTCTCTCCCCTTCAAAGACAATTCCCGTAGCAAAGGCATGAATGGATGTTTTTCAGAAATTGGCAAGGCTCTGTCAGTAATGTTTCCTCCAGGACAGCAAATTTAAGCCAGTTTCCAAAACTCCATAACCTGATAGTAAATCATTACATCCCGATTTCCAAAGAAGATGTCACTTCCAGGGCAGATATCCACTTTTGGCTCTTCATAAAATGACGAATGGCGCCAGACTAAGACAGCCACTATATACACCAGACCAGATCTTGAATAACAGAGGGAGATACCAGTGAATTGCTGAAGGAAGTGCCCGGCCATGCCCACCCCCTGCCCGCAGCCCCAGTCAGCGAGCTTGCCCGTGGGAGCTTCTGGGCCCTGCGCTCCACTGTGACCAAGCCGCCCCTGCCCTCCCATCCTCTGCCCCATTGGTCCTCTCCTTGCTGTTTCTAACTTGTCACCAAAACAGTTCTGGCCTTACAGCAGCTCCCTGTGCTTCCTCCTGGCTGCAGAGTCTCCATGGCAGTCTCGAGAATCTTCCAAAATCTCTCTTCAGACCCATTAGCCGGAGAGCGATGGAGCTCCGAGCCGTAAGACTGCGTGATTTGTTACCCCAGAAACATTTCATTTTAATTCTTTAAGAAATTGCTCAGGGTGATTTTCGGGGAAAAAGAAAAAAAAAAAGCTATAGCTGAATCTTTTCATAGTCAAAACCGCTTGCTGTTAAAATCATTGACTACATTTTTTCCGGAATGCCTGACTGATTACACGCGCCCATCTCCAGAAATATTGACGGTTTCTCAGGCTGCGTTGGTTCCCCAAGCACACATAACACATAATCCTTGGCTAAATCACTAAAGGAACCATTTATGTGGGCTGGAAGACTGCAGCTCTGCCCGGAGACCTGCATTATTTCTTATCTCAGCCACTCTGCTGTCACCCTCGCAGGGGCCTTCTGCACGGCTCCCTGGGGACCCCTCGCCGCAGGCCCGAGATGCTGCCGGCTGCGGCTGCCTCCTGAGAAGGGCTGCGGGGCAGGCGTGGGATGGGGAGCGTGATCCCCAGTCTCTCCTTCCCCTCCAGAGAGTGGTTCTGCCCTGTCCCAGGGGGACACGGAGGCCAACTAGGCAACAGAAAAATGATGCAGAATGTCAGTTTAGGACTTGGACGGGCATGGCCTTGGCCAAGTTAGTTAGCATCTGTCTAAGCCTGACATCTTCAGGGAGAATATTGTTACCCACTTCACTTATTCTTTGGAGGTTTGTTATGAACTGAATGTTCACGCCCCCTGCAGATGTGTATGTTGAAATCCTAACCTCGAACGCGATGGTCTTAGGAGCCGGGGCCTTTGGGAGGTAGTTAGATCATGAGGCTAGAGCACTCATGGACGGGACTAGTGCCCTTATAAAAGGAACCCCAGAGAGCTCTTTGGCCCTCTTTCCACCATGTGAAGATACAGCAAGAAGACAACAGTCTACACCCCAAAAGAGAACCCTCACCAGAACCTGAGCACACAGGCTCTTGATCTTGGACTTTCAGCCTCCAGAACTGTGGGAAATAGATTCCTCCTGTTTATAAGGCTCTGTCCATGATACTTTGCTACAGCAGCCCAAACAGACTAAGACAAGGATGAAATTGGATCGAGCAGTTAGAGAGCCGTGCACAGTGTCTGGCACATCGTGAGCTGTCCACAACGGGTCACAGTCATTCTAGCACTGGATGACAACATTCTCTGGGGAGGCTAAGGCAATTTGGATCCTGAACCAAACTGGAAAATGACATTATTCCTGAAACATACACAAACCTCTGCTTGCTTGAAAAACAGTGGTTCTTAATCCAATTATGCATCTGGAGCAGGGAAAGGAAAGAGAGTGAAGGGTGTCCCTATTAGATTCCTAATGCAAACAAACAAAAGTAAACCTCGAGAGACCTTCTTGGCTCCTGGTGGAATGTGCAGGAGAGGTTTCAGGAAGGACCCAAACCCCCAAGGGTTGGCAGAATCTTCCCAGAGGGGGGAGATTTCTATGTTAATTAAAAGAAATATGGGTTTTAAGTTTAAGACACACTAATTAATACATACATTGAAAACATTGTATTGCCCACTGCTCTATATCTGTATTTGTTTTAAGCAAATATTTATTAAATATCCAATCAATCTTCTGAGTGTCCTTCAGAATCGGTAAGAAATACCTCCGAAGTTTCCTGTATTCCTTCATGCCCTGGTCTACATGGAGCACCTGACAGACTCCTCTGCTCACCAAAGAATATTCATTTAGAAAAGACCCAACCAATATTTATTGAGCACCTACTACATGCCTGTCACTGTTTTAGTGGGCGAGATATAGTGGTGAACAGGAGACAGTGTCTATCCTTATGGAATTTATATCTAGTGGGAGCAACAACACTGAGTAAGCAACAAATAATGTAATTGAAGATGG